>JAUZNJ010081601.1:0-19526 GCA_034780135.1 Jordanella pulchra | reverse complement strand
TTAAACTCATGGGACTTTAAACAAACTGTACAACTATATTAGAACTACTACAGAATTAATAGAACATATTTACTTGATCTAGAAAGCTCAACCCATAAAAAAAATTATCATATTCATTTCATTTTAATAAAGAAACGGTAATTAGCCTAATTAGCATGAGCTAAATGGATGCAAACAGTTTAATGCATTAATATTTATTATGATTATAATAGTGGTTCTATAATAGTAACTTATTGGTTAAAATATTACTTGTAAGCAACTTAATCTATATTAATGCAAATATTGTTTCTTCTTTTGTTGCTATAAACTGTTTAAGCAAGATTAACAAACCTTTTGCTTGAGTAATTTATTTTCCAGCTTTTTCACAAGTTTAAATTCCAGTTTGGCTAAATTTTGACTCTTTTCTAAGTGTATCTCAATCTGCAACATGTTTAGACTATATTTAGCTGTTAAGAAGAAGGTTTTATTGTAGAGAAACACAAACAGGAAATAGGTTTTCCAGTTAGGATTTAAATACTCATTCAGTTTGGTGTTGCTTCTTATTCATGGTAAAAGCTCTATGACAAAACCATTTTACTAAAGAAACGAGGGTCTTATATTGTCTAAAAGGATTATGCACTGAAGGATTTTGATATATAGTTTTAAAAAATCCCATCAGTATTTCTCTCCCATTTGAAATTTGGCTTAAAGCTACATTTCATGTTCAGGACAGCTTCTCATTCCTCAACTATCACCTTGTGATAATAAACATTTTACTACTTTGTGTTGCCTTGACTCTGTGGTTTAGCCTGACCATGAGCTCAGTCGGGAATTATTTACACATCTTAGTGCAACAGCAGCATCCTTTCTTGTTTATGTCTTTTAAACAAGTCCATTTGTTTTCTGGTACAGATCAACCTGCTCCAGAATCGGGTCCAGGCCACCCAGAGGTAAGTAACGGCTTTTTCACATCTCTCTTCTTCCCTTTTGATGAAATGAAACATTTAGGTCTGAAAATATGAAGTCAGTCTGCGTGTTAGAAAGGAAAATATTTGCCCTCGTTTTTATCATAATGCTTAAAAAACTTTTTTTAATTGGAATTTGCATTATCTTAGGGTTCAGTCCAAACCAAACTGGCCTCGTTTAAAATAGTTTAAAGTCTGTCTCTGATTACTAATCAAAGACTAAATTTGGTCTGTTATACATCTGATTTGGAAAAATTCAAGTAAATGGAATGATCAAAGTGGTTGTGATCAACCAATTTATTGTTAAAGGGACAGAAAGTAAATTCAACCACTAAATCTCCTCCTGATCCAAGAATTACGGTAAATCCTCCCTGTTCGTCCCTCTAAGCCTGGCCTACGTTCACACAGCCCTCCCTTCCCCTATTAAACAAAAGCTGACTAATGCCGCTTCCATAAATAATCAGATGTGCATCTGATTTATGGTCTGCAGCTTTAACACTCATGTCGCTTTTATCCTCTTCTGTTTCCTCTGGCCCTGACTAAGCAGGCCAGAACTAATAGCTGTGCTCCGTTTCTCAGCACATGAAGGTTGAACCATTTACACAACTTTTGGAGGTCATGTTTAATTCATAGTACGAGCCAAAAACAAAAAAGAAATTGAGCATAAAGACCTGCTGTGTGAACTGGGCCTCTTTTTAGACCCTGATGCCAGTTAAATAGTTATCATAATTCCTGCAAACACTGTACTGTTTAGCTTTTATTACTGTATGCATTGTGTCTGTAACTCTGCAGTGCCAAAGGAAGAGGAAAGGCCAAAGGCAGGGTGAGATAAACGGCTGAAACCTCAGCGGGACAAGAGCAGCGGTGTTCATCAGTGCAGACAGAAATAAAGACACTCATGTGCCCTTTATGGGTTTCATCTCAGAAGGCTGTGGCGGGTTGTTTTTTTTTTTTTTGGTGTGTGCAGTATTTTCATTCAGATCCGACAAATGGCAATAAAATACCTCTTTATTTGTTGCTTCGTACACAGATTTTCACAGCTAGGCAGCCAATGTAAACTTAAATAACACAATAAATAAACCTGATGGAAACAGTGACCTGCTATACATTACAGTTTGACAATAGTGCAAAAATTAAACTGTTTTCTGACAAGTGCTACTTCTAGAGGGAAATGGTAACCTTAGATTTAACGGTGGTCTCTTTATGTCCTGATTCAGTGCAAGCTTCTTTTAAACATCCTTATATTATGATTGAACACTAATGACACCTACTTTACATCTGATCTAGGAGCAGAGCTTGTTCTTTAAATGGTTTTTGAGCCAAATGTTCAAGTTCAGTCATGAGTGCAGGTTCTATTAGGACTAGTTTGGTTTTCACCAAAGATGCGTTTCTCTGATCTCAGCGATCACCTGACTGGCTCTCTGTAAAGCCTGTCGGAGGAAGAAAAGAGAAAAGAATTACAACTAATAATAAAAAGAAACGGTGAAACTAGCTTCCTGCATTGACGGAGGCTGTTACCTGCAGCATGTCTGCTGCCTCCTTGCGCCGCTGGGCCATGTCTTCAGACTCTGTCAGCAGATCATTGAGGAGGCCTGATTTGTACAGCTGTCCAACGAGCTCGCTCTGCAGGCTGTCCTTCACGTGATTCACCAGGAAGTGCATCACTGCCTTCGGCACACTAGAGAGAAAAAAAACCCCAGAGAAGCACTGATTGATGTGAACCCAGCTGCTACTGAAGTGGTATGAAACACGAAAACTTGATATAGTCTCCCTACAGCAGCATTTGATCTTAATACATTTATTCCTAACTGTCCTGGATGTTAAAGCGAAAACATGTGATCTTCTTTCTACCCTCTGAATACAAATTTTAAAATATGTGGCTCACTGAGGTTCAAACTCACCCAATGGTTTGAGTTTTGTTAATTTGATGAGAATCAGGAGACTTTAGACAGAAAGCAGCTCTCCTACCTGTCCTGAATGTTTTTCCGGACAATGAGGAAGTACGACTTTATGAGGCGCTCGATGACCTCGCAGTCCCTCTGCTCCCGTGACGACAGCTTCCTGGCAACCGGGACAGGCTGCCGGAGAACCAAACCAAACGCAGACTTACAGCTATTCCTTAAAACCCAACTGCTTCAGTGTAATGGTCGATGCTGGCAGACTAGTTTACTTACCACATCGAGCAAGTTAACAACTCCTTTAAGGGGACTTCCTGGACCAGAACCTGCTGCTTCCTCACCCTTTTTCAGCATCCCCCTCCAGTTCCCGGTGCCATCCTGCTCTGCCTGAGGCCCTCCAGCTGGAGCCTGACAAACAAACACAGAAACCTGTTAGCGTGCTTGACCAGTTTTCAGAACCACCTGGGCAGGTCTATCTGATGTGAACTGCTTCTAGTTCCCCTTTTAAAGACTTTTTCCATCCCAGCTGTATGAGACGACATCAGTAGTAAAATTGACCCTCAGCATGATTCTGCCACCACCAAGTATTTTTGAGTTTTAAACTAATTCTACCCCTGGAAAGAACAGTTCGCACAAAAGGTTTGCATCTCAGAGTTTCCTAAGGTGGAAGAAGGGATATAAAGCAGGGTGCTGGGAAGGAAGGAGATGAGGGGTTTTCCTGTGGGACGAGCATTGGTTGAGGGAAAAACACACACAGCTGTTAGAGCAAGTTTGATCAGGCTGACAGCAACACATCAGCAGACAAAGATCACAGTGCATGCCAGCAGCTCATGCACATCCATCCATCCATCCGTCCGTGCACCACCATCAGACCGCAGCAGAACAGGCACAGAGCCAGCAGGCTGCAGTTTGTGCCCACCTTGGCACCGTCCATGTCTGATCCAGACGCAGAGGGCTCGCCAGAAACCGCAGCTGGGCCCGCCGGGCCTTTGCCAACAGACTAGCAGGAATATGAGAGCATAAATGTGGAAGGAAAAAAAAAAAAAAAAAGAAGGTACTGAGAAGACAGAATGAGCCCAGAGATTTAGGATTAAATTCCTGGACGGAAACTATCCAAAGCATTTGCTGTGCAGGTCCTCATGCTGTGGTGTGAGTAGACACTAAAGACTGCAACCCAAAATTAGAGCAATTCTGCTACTTTCTAATATTTGAAAAAGCTTTTACCTTATCCCTCGGTACTGCAGCAGGCAGCTCTCTCATCCTGTTTCTTCTCTGCTCCTTGAAAAATAAAAATAGACATGGGTAGAATTTAGATTTTCTAATAAAACAAATCTCACTCGACATTAAAAAAAAAATTAAAATACAAAGTTCAGCCAAAGTCTTCATCTGAAATCTTCCAATAGTTTGTGGTGCATTTATTTATCTGAAACAACAGGAGCGTCTTTGGTTGGTCTGACATTAAATCAGACGTAAATGTTATTTCTGCAGGGAGCACGTACCTCTATATTGTTATTCATGACTCCACAGGCATCAGCAAAGTCTGGATGCTTAGTGTTGATGTAAGCGAGCTCAATCGCAACCAAGTTGTGAACCTGCAACAAAAACAACGTCTTCACTCTTTGCTCTGCAGCGTTCAAAGCTATTAAAATGTGCAGGCAGCAGTTTGTTACCATCTCATTGGTGATGGGCAGCCTTTTCCTCAGGAGGGAGGTGACCACTTCAACAATGGCCTCATGCAGCTTTGGGAATCTCTGCAGCTCCTGTCACACATAAATATGATTAAACATGTGGGCCTGGAGAAGATAAGCTCACCTGATGTCCGTCTCCTACCTGTGTGCTGTAGTTGCTGCAGTGCTGGATGATTCTCTGCATCTCCTCGTGGACGAGCTCCACGCAGCGCAGGCTGGGCTCCTCCAAGCGTTTGACCTGTTTCTTCACCAGCAGCTCGAAGGAAACCTCAGGCACGAACAAGGAGGGCCGGGGCCCCTGGCAGAGGGAGGCAGCAGAAGGTCAAATCGGGTTCTTTTGGGATTAGGCAGCAGGAAAGCTTTCACCGAACTCACCGTTGCGTTCCTGATGGCCGTTAGGATGTCGATGGTGCTGAGTCCTCCGAGGGGATCCACGGACTCCAGCGTCCGGCCGAATGTCTCGTGGAAAATGTAGCAGATTCTGGCTCCACCGCAGCTGAAACACAGCAGCAGATGGAGATGAACTCTGACCTTGTCAGCTCAAACAGACCAGCAGCAAAAGGATGAAACCAAGGCAGCTGATCAGTTCACTGGCTCAACAGCACCACCTTGTGGCGGAGCTGCTACTTACAGCTCTGCTGTCTCGATGTATTTGGCCGTCCCCTCTATGGTGTTGCAGTACTCTGTGGCGAACTTAGTGATGAGCTGCAGCAAGGTGGCGCTCTGATCTTCCACCGGCTCGCCGTAGCTGCTGAGCAGAGACTGGTACTGGGCTGCCAGGACGTTGATCCGTGTCTTCAGCTCCGGGAGGCAGTCTCTGATGTGATGCATCAGCAGCCTGACATTAGGAGAGGAAAGGGCAGAGCGCTTAGCTTTAAATGACAGGCATTAGCAATTCTCAGATGGCTCCAGGACGCTGCTTAAAGCTTGGCGTTACAGGATCGGCACTACATCAAGGTCTGTGTTGACGTGCCTCATTTTTCTGTATAACAGAAGAGCCCTAAACCGAGACGCACAAAGAAAAAAAGCATCTAAACAACAAAAACAGAGAAATCAGCATTCAGGGATGCAAGAGGCTGAAGTACACATGAATTAAAATATGGGTTCAGATTTGCATACGGATTTATTACAGATAATTCAAAGCTTTCGTTAGCTGTAGATAGTTGCGCAAAGATTCAGAAATCTAATGTAATATATGTAAATATTTAGTCATTACTGATACGTTTCTATCCTGGTCTACAGAAAGTCAGATGATAGCAGAATAAGACACGAACTTGTCAAGTTTGAGGAAAGTGATTTCAATCTTTGAGATTTTTTTTAAACCAAATGATTAAAAGTTTAAGCTTATGACATAATTTCAGTGTTACTTGGTTTGTGAGGAGGATAAGAACGATTGACACCTTTTAGCAACACCTGAATGTAAAATCTGATATTCTCGTGTTTCACAACAGAGCCTTGAGCTCAACATCTCAGCTCTAAACAATCAACCATAAACCGGTTAACTGTGGAACTGTGTTTTGCTCAGGGCTGAGAAGAACCGCCCTGCTAAAAGCCTCATTTACTGAGATTTGATTTGGAGGTTCTGCTTCCAGCATCCGTTTCTGCTGTATTAACATGATTTAAAACATGCAATATTAAATTTTACAAACAAGGGGAAACAAATTGATGCCCAAAAGGCTTTAGTGGATGTGGAAAAATCTGAAAACTCACAAATGTAGGTCCTGGTTTAAGAAGACAAGAGAAACAATAAGGTGGAAAGTTCACCTGGATCCCTAACCTCCAGTTTCCTCCAGTGATCCTAAAAAACAAATCCTGAATCCTACTGGGGGGGCAACACCCAGCCAAGGGTTAGTCTGTTAGTTTCATTCATTTATTTATTTATTTTTTAAAGAACAAGGTTGGGTATCACCTCTGTACTCCCGCTACGTCGCTCCTTGCTCAGCATTGCGCTCACACAGGTGAAACTCCTCAGCCTAATCAAGCCCTTGTGCATCTCTTCCCTGTGATGCATTTGCTGCTGCAGGACATTTGAGCACCGACCAGAGGACAACTAAACCACACACTGTATTGTATATTAGCCAAAACAAGTGCAAACTGTTGAAACTAAACACTAAACAAAAGGCATTTAATGAACTGGTGAAAACATGTACTGCTGGCATTTATTTGTACTTTTCTTTTTTTATACTTTAGTGAAGCCCAGACTGGAGTGAATCCATTTCAAGCACCAAAAGCCATTTATTAATATTAAAAAATAAAAAAAATAAAAACTCTCAGCACCAACCATCAGCAACAGCATGATAAGGTTAGAGCCAGAGGAAGTTCTAAAAGCCATGGTATGACATAGAGATGTTTCTTCTTGGCCACGTGGAGGAAAACTGCACACGGTGAAAACATGGTGGCACTTAAAACACCTCAATCTACATCCCTGGCAATCTCTGTTGTAGCTAAAGAAAGCTAAAGAGAGCTAAAGAAAAAGTAAATGCAGAGCAATCACTGAAAGAAACCTGATGGAGGCTGATTTATTCCAGATAAAAACTTATATTCTAGGTTAGAATGGCCTAGTCAAAGTCAGAATTACTTCATTGTCACAGAGCAGCACTCCAGTAGGATGAAATGTCAGTTTTGTTAAAGCCCATCCAAGGATGACTGTGTCTGAGGCCTTGCTGCTGTTAAAGGCGCTGCCCTCGGGGGCTCGTCCGGGATCAAACAAACTAATATGGTTCTACAAAGTTTGTCGAAATTAGGCAAGTTTCCACTGGTATGAATACTTTGCTTTAAGATAACACTACCAGTGCAAATGTCTGTTAGCTGCAGCTATAAAAATCTTTTTGCTTTCTACAGTCGGATGTAGGGCTGAGCAACTTTACCAACAGTTTTTGATTATTTTAAACCAATCCATGAACATGTAGACGTTTCCATTCAAGGTTTCAGTTTTTTATGAACTTGAAAGCTTTGTTTTTTAGGAGTCAACGGATCAAACTCAATCTCTTAGGATTTAAATATCCCGTAATCTTCCTCTCTCCCTTTTGGGTAGGATTAATGTTGTCAAGATGAATGTCTTCCCTATATATTTTTTTTTCTATTTCAGTCTATTCCTCTTTTTATGCCAAAAATCTTTTTTTTTTTCATTCTTTGGATAGGTTGATAAGAGGGTTTATTTGGAATGGGAAACCTCCTTGAGTTTGTAAAACATCATTGCAAACATGTGGACTTTCATTGCCTGATTTTCAATCATATTATTGGGCTGCTCACATACAAAAAAAATAATTATTGGTTAAAATCCCCCAGTTCTCCTTGGTGAAAAACTGGAACTATCTTTGTGTGCTGGGTCTTCATTATCGGGTCGAATTTTCTCTTCATTACCAATAAAACCCTTTTTATTCAATAATAATCAAGTTGTTCTGAATACACTGAAAATCTGGTTTCAATTTAGAAGGAGTTTTAAGTTTGTTGGTGGCTTATATTTATCCCCCTTGACTAAAAACCGTTTGTTTCCTCTATCTCTTTCTTACTCTTGTTTTTAGTTTGGTATGATAGAGGTTTACCTGTATACATCAAGAGTATTTGATAGCTTTGTGAATTTATCTTCCAGATACAGTTTACCTGATACGCATTTATTTGGAATTTTGACTGAATGTTTTCCAAATTTCCCTTCCTTCTGATCAGCACTGGGAAAAGATTGCATATAATTATATTAAGAAAGGTATTATTTCAAAGATTTATCATTTTATTTTAAATCTAAGGGGCGATTCTAATGTCATCATTAGAAATGCATGGGATAGAGAGTTGGGAATCCAACTGATCCAAGATTTTGGCGCTACTGACAGAATTCAATCTTCGTCATCTTGTGCTCATCTTAGTTTGATTAAATTTAAAGTTGTGCATAGGATTCATTTCTCTAAATCTAGGCTTTCTCAGATTTACCCAGATGTTGTGGATATACGTGATAAATGCAAAGGGTCCCCATGCAATCTTGGCCACATGTTTTCTTTGACCCAAATTACATAATTTTTGGTCAAACAACTTCTCAATTATGTCCTCTATTCTAAAAGTAGATTCGCAACCTTGTCCATTTGTTGCCATATTTTGTATCCTCGCCCTACTTTGGTGCTACGTTCTGCTCAAATCGAGATTATTGCTTTTACATCTTTATTGGCTTGACGTACTTTACTGTTACACTGAAAGTCTGATAAATGTCCCTTAATATCCCACTGGGTTAAAGGCATGATGTTTTTTTTTTTAAGCTTGAGAAAATCAAATACACCCTTTGAGGGTCTACACAGAAGTTTTACTAAAAATGGCAATGCTTTCTTTCCTAATTTTCAAAAATGGAGGTTTAACCCAATTGAACTGCTGCTGAATTTTGTGTTGGTTATTAGTATGGGTAGTCATACCTGATAAATGATATACTTATTTATTTTATTTTATTGACTTTGAGCTGAGATGGGAAGGGTGGGTTGTTTTTTATTTTCTTTTATAATTACTGTATATTGTCTTCTATATTTCTCTTCTGTTATTAAAAAAAAAGGGGGGCCTGAAACCGCTGGACAATAATTTTTGGAAATTTTTAGTGCAAATGTATTGAGTGTACATTTCAGTATGTGTTCAGTGAGATGTGTGTTTATTATGTATGTCTTGACTCTAATAAAAAGAAAGAAAAAAAAAGAAAGAAATTTTGTGTCTAAGTCTTGTTAAAGATCATGTGACTGAAATTGAGCGCCTCTGCGATCTGAAATTTTGCTTTTGCTAAATTCCAATTATATTGCAAAGGCAATTAATTGCCCAGTCCTAGTTTGATGAAGCAGGTATTTCTTTATTCGTTTATTGTGTTTAAAAAACACAGATAAAGGAAAGCAGGCAAACGACACAAAAATATGAAGAACAATAGTGGCAACAACATGATGCGGGGATAATTTCAAAATATCAGAGCAGAGCAGCTCTTAACAGGTGGAATAAAATGCCTCAAGGTTTGTCTGAACAATCAACCATAATCCAAATGGAAAAAAAAAAGATCCTGATACTTCTACTGTTCTGTCTAGTGCTTTATTACTGAGGTGGTTTTACCTGTTAAGGGTCCGGGCCAAATATTTGGTTCCGTTTCTGTTGGCCAGTGATGGGTATTTCTTCTGTAGGAAAGCATGCTCATCGCGGATGGCGTCGACCACAGACTTCTTATTGTTGATGTCCAGCTGACTCCTGTGGGTTTAGACCACAAACGGCAGCGTTCAGTGAAGGAAGTCTGCAAGCTACGACAATAACAACAGACTTGGACGTAAATAGAGCTGGAAGTTCTATGTTCTTGTTACCTTTTCGCTTTAGCTTCATTAACGTTTATGTTGCAAAAACGATTTTTATTCGTTTTAATTGTATATTTAACTTGTTTAGTTGATACTGAAAGAGTTACTTCAGAGTTTACTTCAAGTCTTCTCCGAACTGCTCAGTTATGAAGTTTCTATATCAGTAAATGATGATAAAGTTAGGATTTTAAACTGTGTCTCTGATCGCTTTATGTGACATTATGCAGGCACCTGTTCACAACTCCAATGATGCCCAGTTTGACAGGGATGACTCGACCCATCAGGACGTCCATAGCATCGGTACCAGCGTCCATCAGGTCCAGCTTTGTCACCACGGCCAGCGTTCTCCTGCCTGATGATCACATTCATTACAAGCCAGTGAGGATTGGTTGACAGTCATTTAATACCAACGGTGTTTCGTTTTCATTGAACAACGCTGTGCCTCCAGGCCTTCATACCGTCTGGATCCACCTCCCGAGCCACCTTAAGGGCCTCGGAGGTGGCCATGTCTGTGTTGGCTGCTGTGACTGCGAGGATGATACAGTTAGGATTGGAGATATGCTTCAGGATCAGATCCCTTATCTGGACTTCAATGTCTTTAGGCTGATCACCCACAGGCACCTGAAGAACAGGATCATTAGAGAGACGTTAGCATCAGGTAGCTTCAAGGGCTGGTCAAAGGACGGGTTACCTTGGTGATTCCTGGAAGATCCACCAGTGTGAGGTTGACAACATGAGGGGAGAAGATCTTCAGGTGGATGGGATCGTCACTGATTCCCTGCAGGAATGGAAATCAACTAAATGAGCTTTAAAAATAGGAAGAAACACGGAAGGAGTGTTTGGATTCTCCTATAAACTGTGATTAAACTGACCCAACAAGTCTACTAGGATCCCTTTTTCCTTTCCTGTCTAAACAATTTGTTTATTCGATTTCCACAAGACTCTTTACCTTCTGCAAACACTTACAGATCAAGTTCTAGTTGTGTTTTTTGTATCATTTAAAAGCTTCTTAAAACAATGAGGCTGTGCAGCAGTTTTTTTTGTAGAAAAAAGAAATCAGGTTTAGCTTAATATAGAGCTGAACAATTATTGGCAAAACTTGTATTATGAGTATTTGATCATTTATGATCAGAAAAAAAAAAACTCACAGTTTTTAGAAGTTAAGAAGAATAAAGTCTGAAAAAGTTACATAAATTCATTTAAATCAAGAATATTTTAAGCAAAAATCCATCAATTAAGTGCCGTTTAACATACTTTGGATAGAAATATAAGACTTGTACAAAAAAAAATCCCATTTCTGGTAAAAGATTTTTTTTTTTCCCCTTTAATAAGTTAATTTATTACTCGAAAACTGTTTTTTGTCTCTGAATAAGCAAAATCTACAGAAGTTAATAAGGGAAAAAATATTAAGCCAAAGAAATTATATTTCCAGGTGCAGCCTTGTTCAAAGTATTGATTAAAATCTTTTTAATTACAATTCTTTATTTTAAACGACTTGTTTTTCTTTTCTTAAAAGCTGACCATTGAAAAAATATCCCTGACTGATGTGGACATCTTAAAAAAATTCTAAATAAAAATAAAAAACACTAGTATTTCAACAGTGTTTCACCTAAAAGCTGCCAGACAGTTGCTCTGTAGCATCTTTTTACCGTTAAAAGGAAAAAATAATCTGATTGCTATTCCATCTGGGTTGCGGAGTCGCCTCTGCTGCGGTATGAGCAGTAATATCTACTCAGATAATGGACGGTGAATGAGGAAGTTTAAATGTTACGGAAGCAAACAATAAATACTCCCATGAGGCCTTGCAGCTGCTGTAGAGCAGCTCAGTTTTATTGATTTTTTTTTTTTCTTTTTTCTCCCAAACGGCAACATTATCTGACAGCTTTAAGAAGTGCAACGTTATAAGGATTAGTTCAAATATTTAGAAAGATACAACAAAGTGACTTGTTTTAAACCCTCCATATTAAACCCTGATCTCACCTTATTATTTCCTGAAACTCGCTCCGTTTCGCTCTCTATCTCCTGCCGGATTTCATCGAAATCTGTGTAGATCTGCGGTATGAAAAAAAAAATATATATAAATGAAACAAATCCTCCTCACATCAAAGTCCCAACCATGATACCCACCCTGTCCAGGGTCATTTATAGGAATACCTTATTTTTAGTGTGTAGAAACTTCCCCCACTCCTCCACATCTCTGCCTGTGAGAGACAATGAAAAAATAAAGTCAGAGATAAAAACAGGAGAGTTTCTCAAGGCTAGAAAGAAAATACTGTCTAACAGAGGCAAACCAAGCACAGCTAATGCAAGCACCGACATCGGACCACTTGTTATGGTCGGTTTATTTTAGCAGGGGTGTGGGGAGCTGAGCTACAAGAAGCTAAACTCTGCTCTAAAACATACAGGAACCTGGAACGCTGAGAGGTTCTGTGTTTTCATTCAAACCATAGCGTCTGCATGTGGTCAGGAAGAGAGAGATACATAGACCATTAAAAAGGATTACTTGACAAAGGCTCTCCGGAAAACTATTCACAGGCATATTTTAAAAAGGTTACCCAGGATTCCTCACAAGCATATTTCATTTGCAAAGTGCTTCTAATCAAATGCACCTGAGTACTCTTTACACCTCTATAAAGGAGTTCCTACACATTTATTTGTTTAAAATAAATTCCAGACCTGGAGTTCTTATAAAAAAAATGTGAATAAAATGTAAAATGAATTAAGTCTTGAAATACGGAGGACATCAAAGGATGCAACAACAAAAGAAGGATAGAAGGAAAACATTTGAACACATTTACATGCAATTCAGAGTGTAAAGGAAACCCTGTGTTCAGCTTTCATGAACGAGGATGCATGTTAACTAAATGCCATTTGAAAAAGGCAAGGCAAGTTTATTCATATGGGACATTTCAAAGTGCTGGAAATGAGAAAAAAGAAAAAAAATATGCATATAAATAGGCAACACAAATGATTAAAGAGAATAAAATGAAGCATAAAAATATGATGATTGCATTAAAAAAAAGATTAAAATAATTGATAACAATATAAAAAAGAAAGTTGGAGGGAAAACTTTACTAATAGTGCTTAGCTAAAGTCAATGGCCACAAAATGAATGTATCTTTTTTAATCTTTTCAAATCAGCTTAGGGTTCCAGCTGAGAGAAAAAATAATCAACAACATCAATAAAACCATAAGAAGAGATGAATATCCTGCAAGCATTCACCTCCATCCTCATTTTTCCTTCCGTCTCCTGGATCTACATGGACCAGCTGAAGGATGAGGGGCCGTCTGGTTACAATGCCAGTCCCACGAGGCAGCAGGTCCCTGCCCACCAGGCTCTCCAGGACAGAGCTTTTTCCACTACTCTGAAGATATAAAGACATTACAGACACTGACTGCACTCTAACACACCCTCATATGTAAAGATATTAAGCTCGGACTCGTGGACTGGCCTGTTTTAGATAACACGGGCTAATTTAAGAATGTAGGCTGATCGAGTATTTTTACCACAACCTCTGCAGTCTTTGCTAGCTGCATCACCTCCAATTAAAAACATCTTATTTTGCAATAACTGTCAATATTTACTTCATTCAAATATATATTATGGAGCAATTAAATCAAACACTCTCCAATATAAGTGTCTCGGTTGTTTTCATGCATTATTTAAAGCAAGGTTAGGAGGCTACAACTAGCATGACAGCTGCTATCAATACAATGCTCACAAGCAGTGTTTTACCTGAGTCCCCACCACCGCAATCTGCGGCAGCTGGATGATATCCGCCCCCACGGTGTTGAACACATCCTGCAGCTTGTTTATTACGGGGATAAGAGCCTCCATGTTGCCTGTTTGTCGGAATTTAAAGAGACTCTTGTCGAGATGGAGCCAAAGTCATTCAATGTCCACCAGAACCACCATTGCAACAGCAGAGACGGAATGGAGCTGGGAGTTGTAGTTCTTCGAGTGAAAACGGGGCAAAAAGCCTACAAGTCAGCTGCACTGAATGACGCCAAAGGTCATTTTTACGCGCATGCGTACGATTCAATCGATAGACGGGCTAACTATCAGTTAGCTGGTTTTGGTCATTTAACTTTGACCTAACCTCCTCTCTTAAAGCTATAAAGTTTATAAAATTGCAGCGTTATTTAATTAACTTAACCTACTCCATCATGTTACAATTTTTGGTGAGTTTTGTATAATTTATTTATGCCAGACATCCTCCATTTTTAAGATGCTATCTGTAGTAACCACAGAGTAAATACTAGCTGTTAGCGCTTCATGCTATTGAACGTCTTGAAGTTATGTCTAAGGATTTCCTGATTGAATGCATGTGACTTGAGATGTCAGAAAAGCTGAAAAAGATTCAACTAAGTTTGCTGCTTGACACTGGGTGATTGTTGGGAACTTTTTAAAAAATGTTTTTCGACAATGACCCAAAATAGAGCTGAATAACAACTGTATCTAATCTTTCACAGGCTGGCTTCACTTTGGGAAATGTTGTGGGGATGTACCTTGCTCAAAATTATGAAGTAGGTTCTGTTTCCTAATTATTTAAGACATTTTTTTTCTAGATTGTATTCCCCACTCCATTGTTTGACTTGCATTTTTGATTTCTCCCTTTTTGTACATTTGTGTGATTTCTGTTTTTACTTGTTGCCTTCTTAAATCTTACATTTCCCTTTATAGTTTCGTTATTTCCTTCCTTTCTTACTTGCATCCTTCCTCCAATCTATACTTCTCATTTCTTCTTTTCTTTCCTTCCATGTTACCCATTTATTTAATCTTTTTTTTTGTAGATTTCCATAGTTCTGTTCAAGTATCTACCATTAATGGAGAAACTGTGATATCTTAGATGTGAAAATAACCTGACAATTATTTTATCTTTGTTTTTGATTATTATATATAAAGCCGTCTCATGCAGACTAAGCCAATTATGATGAATCTTATTTTTTAATGTAAAATAACCAGTTTCACTGTAGATTCTGACCTCTTCTTAGGTTCCCAACATAGCCAAGAAAATTGAAGCTTTTAAGAAGGACGTGGAGGCAAAAAAGAAGCCACCAGAGTAACCAAATGTGCCACAAGCAAGAGGAGACATCTTCCACAGAGATTATGGATTATTTGACTTAAGTGTAAAAGTATAAGTAATTCCAGGAAAATCGTTCCCCACCTCAGTCCATGTTCCTTTTTTTAGCCTTCCTCGTTGAGTAAACGGTGCAGAAACTGTATTTAAAAAAACAATGAAGCTAATTTGTGGGGGATCACTTCAAGTCCAAGTTGGCGGCACTGGTTGCCTGTTTTTCTATAACAGCTGCCAAACATTTTGACACATGTTGAATGAACGTTGTTGAACATCCTTAAGCCTTTAATAAAGTTATAGAAAATGGCTTTACAACTGTGTCTCATTACTTTGAGCTTCCTGGCCCTGTTTAACCTCTCCCACTAAAATCTGTTCTTTCAATAGATGGCGCTATTACCCTGTAGTATGTAGCAGATCTGATCTTTGTTTTGTTTTTTTGTCCCCTTCTTATTGTTTTGGAGATGGCCACTCAAATCATGTATACTCCAGTCTGCTGCATTGTGAGATATGAGGTAGAGGTTCTCCATAGCTGCAGGGCTGAGGATGTCCACCTCCGTCTTGTTGCTTTTGGCAGAGGAGGATTTCTTTTTCAAGCTCCCAGTCTTCTTGAGCTGAGGGATCTGGGCTTCCTGGATTTGTCAGGCTAACAGCAAGACAGTTTGAAGTTATTTTTCTTTCTATTCAATAGCAGGGTTAAAAAAAAACCTTTAGCTACTTTACCATAGTGTAAATGTATGAAATAGTTATCTGGATGACGTGATGTACATGAAATGAGATGTTTTTTTTACATGGAAATAAAATATGAGCAGCAAATTATGGGTGAAGGAAAAATTATCTCTTATCAGTGGTCTTGGCACATTTTGAGGTGGCAATCAAACAGGCCCTAGCGAGACTTGATACCCCGTGTGTTTACATCCTGGAGAAAGCATGTGCAGCACAGAATGAAGCGGCTGGCTGTTCTCACTGACTTCTACACTGTTTATCTGAATCCAAGAGACCAGTTTATCCCACATTTACTGCTTGTTTAAAGTATTTAACAAAAAAGGCAACAACTGAGGAGACGATTTACGGTGAAATAAACCTTCAATGCTCTTGTGAAAACTTAAAAGCCATGGTTTAATGTAAGTTTGGTGAAAACCATTCAGCGGTTTTGAGAACGCTGATGCGTCCACAGTTCAAAAACTATTGCCTCTTGCAAAAACTTCATCGTACTTTTTTTTTCTTTTTTTTAGGGGATTAAAATAATAATTTACCTTTAGCAAAGATCTGCATTATTATCCATCTACTATATAAACATGGATCTACACCTCACATCCTCATAATATAAATACAGTGTTTTTAAAATCTCAGAAGCAATGATCAAAACAATACATTTCTATATAAAAAAGTGACATTTTAAAAAGTTTCTCAAATTTATTCATAAAGCATCAGAATTTTCCCAAACATGCTTTGACATTAGTCTATGCCATTCTGTTTTATGGGCAAGTTGGTTTCCTTCTTTTCAATCGGATGAAAACCAGGAAATAAAAGGACACCATGGGTTTATATTTCAAATTACAATGTGGAATGTACATGGGATTTTAATGTCTGAACTCCTCACCTGATAGGGCTCTATTCATCTGTGCCATCATTAGCTAAACTTTGCCACTTGGGAGGAAAATACAAAACCTGACACACACTAACAGGGTGAAAAATATATGTTTTATGGATTAAAATAAAAAATGACAACAGATCTGAGCCTGTTTATCCATAATGTCTACTGCTAAGTGTATTTTGCTGTTATGCAAAATATTACTATTAATTTTGTTGCTCTATTAGGTTTTAGTTTTGAATTTGGTAAATAATTGTTAAATTATGCAGATGCCAAAACCTATGTAAAGTGTGCTCGCAAAATACAAAGAAAATTAAGTTTTTTTTAAAATCAGCAATTGTTTTTGTCTGCAAGTGTGGCCGTGTCACTTCTCACCTTTAGCTGAGACTTTACTGAAATAATCCAGAGTTTCTTTCAGTTTCATTTGGAGGTAATTAGCCCAATTACATAAAACAGTCAGTACATTTCCTCAATGGTTTGTTGATTCTGATAGGCTGCTCAGGTGATGCATTCAATTACAGATAGTTGCTTTGGAATTCATAACTACCCTTTTTCTCAGCTTTATGTATTTATAAGGGTGGCTAAAACACTTGTTTTAGAGTTGTATGAAATGAAAAACATACTGTTAGTATTGCATGTTACAGCTTAGTTGGGATGTTTTCTCTTATTTGAAAATGTAAAAAAAAAAAATTACAAAAAAACTCCACTCAAACCAGATATCCCTTAAGGCTTTATTTGGAAGGGACTTGTTTCATAATTTGCTAAAACAACAGCCGTCTTTGGCAACATCCATCGTCCCCTCCCAAAACCCTTCCATTCACATATTAAAGTGTAGATTTGACATCATTGACCAAAAAAAAAAAAAATACATTCAGCAAATTTAAGTACATTTAAACACCATGCAGCAGCTCTTGGATCTCTCAGTTGTGCAGACAAAAATACACATTTGCATGCAGTCACATCTAAAAGAAAAAAAAACAATCCAATATGGATCCAAGAAAACTGTTGTGTCACACACAACCATAATACAACGGCTGTTTACTAAGTTTACTTGACATCAAGTGCAGGTAAATAGTGCATGGAATCAAAACAGGAAAGATGTGATATCAAAAATAAGACTTCATCATCTGCATAGAGATGTTTTTTTTTTTTTTTAAGGCGTTTTTCCTCACTTTCTGTAGCCCCTTTTTGTAGTAACATAATAAATTCATGCATCTGGAAAAAGTCCAATGTCTTAATTAGTGAAGTAAAATACCAGACTTATCGCTTTGACATATTTATTTATAGTCCATGAGAGCTACACACATTTCAGCCCTTAGGGGGGGAACAGACCATGAGGTTTTCAGCAGGGAGTTACTGAGTGGTTATAAGTTGGACAATCATGCGGATGATGCGAGAACCTCGGGGACAGTTACATAGGTCCATGCTGGGGTTTCTGATTTTGTCTTCCAGAAGCTGGTCCAGCTCCCAGCGCAGCTCCTTTACCAGCTCAGCAACCTGGGAAACAAACAAACACTGGCTGGTTGGTTGGTTGGTTGGTAAAAATCTTCACTTTTAGAAGGGATTCAACATCTAAGTTCTAAGCAGGGGAGAAAGGAAATGTTTGAACTGTATGAAGGCGCTCTGGGACCTGATGCGAAGCTGCAGCAAACCGGATCCACCCGTCATCCAGGGAGATGACAAACTGTCCTTTGTGCAGTTCCACGTTGACCTGACCACCTCCGAACAGCACCAGCGGGTAAACGGACACCATGCTGCAGTCCCTGATGAAAACGCGGCTCGTCTTTACCTTCTCGTGGTAAACCAGGTAGGGACTGTCATAGTGGCGGACCTGATTGAGGAAACAACCTTGGTTATTACATTTAGCTGAACGGAGACGGTTCTTAGCTGTGGCTCCAGCTCACTGTGTAGTTGACAGATGAGGGGTGAACGTGGACGCAGCCGTCGTTCTTGGTCATGAAGCGCAGCTCGCTGGCTTTCGGTTGCATCTTCATTGCTCCCTTGCTGGTCATCTTGTAATTCCCTTGAGGTGCTCGTACCTGGATCGACCAAGGAATCAAGCTTCGGTTCATTTTGAAACCAGTGCTTTGAGCTGAAATTTTAAAGGTGACTCACCTGGACAACGTTTGGATAGAGAGCTGCACAGAGCATCGCAGACATCAGACGGATGTTCTCCGAGTTGAGGTTTGCCTAAGAAGGATAAATTGGCAAACTTTAAGAGGTGCTGTTCACTTTTATTTTTTACATAATGATGATTTCAGTGCATATATGTGGTTCACCTCAGGTCCAGTAGCTTCCAGAACACCATCCGTTCCCTTTGAGGATAGACGTTCAATAACTCTGGCCCTCAGTCCCTCCTTAATGAAGCCGATGTCCGACAGCAGCTCTGCAAACTGTCTCTTCAGGCTGGCGATCTCCTGAACAGAACACACCGTTTAAGATATTTAAAGTTTTTGAAATTATCTCACATGAAAAACCCATTTATCTGTGAAGACTGTTTCAATCTGAGGCTCTGTTGCTACTTTCCGACCTGTAAACTGCGCCAGGACAGGAAGTTCTCCCTACAGTAGAGGAAGCCGGACTGGTTACCGTTCTTTGCAGCACAGCACCAACCCTGCCAGGGACAGAGATGATCCGTCACACATGGCTTCTAAATAATCATTTTAAAACTCCTTTCACTACTATTGGCAGCAAGAGAGATCATGGAAAACAGACTCATAATTAAGACAGTGTAGAAGAATAGATGCAGGACGGTCGATGCGAAGATTAAAGGACATGAAACTGGTCTTTTTTTTTAAAAAGACAAACTGTTTAAAGTGGGAAAAATAATCAGATCATATGGAGAAAATCAAGCGGTACCTTGTATGCTTGAAGCAAAGCCAGGTGGTCACTGTTGGCCACTGCGAAGGCAAGCTTCTTCTCACCGGCTTCCTCTCTCTTATCCCATGGAGACACCTGGAAACAGTCCAACAGTCCAAACTTCACGATTCAGATCCTTTTTTTTTTTTTTTTTTTTTTTTTGGATTGGTC
>JAUZNJ010081600.1:23432-50880 GCA_034780135.1 Jordanella pulchra | reverse complement strand
TCTTGGATGAGAGGCGAAACGTCTTCTAGAAAACTACACGTCCAGTTGCCTAAACTGAACTTTCCTAGCTTGACCATAACCTGGATGACTGAGAACCTTCACCGATATGATCAGAGTGGTTATCGCTATGCGTAAATTGAAAAATTATTTGGTTCCCTTGGTGATAATACCATATAAAGCCCTCACAGTAATGCAGTTTCTCATTAGTCAAAAAGTAATGGGAGAATTTAAAACAAAATGTTAAATTTATAATTCCAATTTACAAAAAGTTATAAATCAGCAGCTTTCAAACTGGGGTCTACGAACATGAGGAGGCACTGGTGTGGATCCTCCAGCCTTGGGCTAATTAATGCGGTGGACAAATATTTAACTCCGTCCACTTCATCAAGTAAGGCAAAAGACAAATCGACTAAAATTAGAAAGTATGACAACAGTCACGTCGAGTTTGGCTTCATCGAGAATGAGGATGGAAGACCATAATGTGTTATGTGTCTCCAAGAGCTAGCAAGCGAAGCAATGAAGCTAAAGTGGCATCTCCTCACCAAGCACCCTAAGTTCAAAGATAAAAAAAAGAGATTTTTTGCAGCAAAGGGGTGAGAATTACATGCAGCAAAAAAACAAAACAAAAAAAAAACAATTGGCGAAGCTGGCCACAAAATCAGAACAAGCTCAGAGGGCGTCGTCTCTGCTGGCGCAGCGCGCCGCAAAAAATAAGAAGCAACACTCAATTGGATAAGACCTTGTACTTCCAGCTACGGTGGACATTTGTGAAGTTCTGCTTGGCACAAATGCAGCTAACAAGGTAAAAGCTGTCCCGCTTTCAGATGATACAGTGAGAAGAAGAATTAAGAATAACTGTCAGCAAGAACAATTATTGGACAGACTGCGTTCATGTGAACAGATTTCTATTCAGCTGGACGAATCAACAGACATTTCCAGCGCAGCTCAACTGATAGCTCTGGTGCGCTATCCGTGGGATGGAGAGATTTTAGAGGAGTTTCTGTTCTGCAAGGAGGTCTTGGTGAGGAAATATTTAAACTTGTTGATGCTTTTATGACTGAAGTAAGACTGAGCTGGGAAAAATGTGTTGCCGTTTGTATGGATGGAGCAGCAGCAATGATTGGCCGAAAAAGTAGAGTAGCAGCAAGAATAAAGGTAGCTATAACTACCCATTGTGTCTTGCATGGGCAAGCACTAGCTTCCAAAGACATGGAACCAGCTCTCCACTCTGTTTTGAACACAGCTATCTCTACAGTTCATGAAATCCAGAGCTGTTCAATCATGACTTTTTGCCGAAATCTGGACGCTGAACATGATGCGCTGCTTTACCACTCGGAGGTGCGATGGCTGTCTCGTGGGAAGGTGTTGCAGACAGTTTTTGAGCTACACGGAGAAATGTCAGCATTTGTGACAGAAGAAAAAACGGACATCGCACATTTTTTTCTTGATCCAGACTGCATAGCCAAGTTATCTTGCCGGCATATTCAACATAGTGAACAGCCTCAACCTCTCAATCTAAGGAGGCTATACATCTATCCTTGAAGTTAGTGACAAAATCACAGCCATTATGAAAAAAAAACAGATTCCAACAGGAGATTCTTGCAAACTTTTGGACCTCTCTCTCGCAAGAGTATCCTGAACTGACTGCTGAGGCCATGAAAATATTGCCGCCCTTTCCTACCACTTAGCTCTGTGAATCATCATTTTCCACTCTGACTGTCATGAAGAACAAATACAGGGCTCGCTTACAAGTGGAAGATGATCTTAGAGTTTGTTTATCACCCACATCTCCAAGAATAGAGAAACTGTGTGGTGAGAGACGGGCTCATCCTTCTCACTAATTTCTAAGAGGCTATTGATGTAACTGATGACTGTTTTGACTGCATGCAACAGATAAAGCAGATATTTTTTCAGGAAAGTTTTCAATTTTCTGTAAAGAGTTTGAATAAGGTTTTTCAAATGTGTTAAAATTGAAAAAAATAAGAGCTGTTAAACTGATTGTTCAAATTTTGACTTTTTTTAAGCTTTAAGATATGATATTTGAAAATAACACCCTAGGAGTTAAAATGCAACCTAAATAAATTGTTCCTGTTTAAAGTGTTCAAATGTTTTTTTTTATTTTTATTTTCATAACAGGTTGGGTGTATATGTGTATTTTTAAAATATGCATAATTCCTACAGTATTTAAGAGCACAAAATGCAGTTTTAAAAATATTATCAGCATTGGGAATCTTAAGGGATCCTTGGGAAAATTCTATGACTGCCAATCGGTCCCTGCCCCATTCTAATTCTATATTTTAAACTATTTACACTCATCCTTATGTAATAAATCATACTGAGGACCAAGCTTGACATTTGTAAATGAATTAGGTACAATTACTTAATTTGTAAATAGCAACATATTTATGATAAGTAAAATTTTATTTTTCTAAAAATACATAAATGTTTTTATGTTACAAAAGCTAACGGGTTTTAATAGCCAGACAGTTTTTTCCAGTCTATGAGTAAACCGAAACACTAGGATCAGTTACAGTGGTGGATGCAAACATAGAGTGAATAGATGATTTAACAACATATTTAAAAGGTCCTGCAAACTTAGTGCTGTTTAGGCTTTTTAATTTTGGTATGTGGATTCATTTTACTCAGTGCATGTAGAGCTCTATATGTTGTCTGCACCATCTCTGAGACGGGTTGGACCTTAATACTAGTAGGTTGGAAAGAGCAGGACAAGGTTAAGACTATACTTTCAGGGATCATTTCTATAGTTGTTGACTTGAGAAATGTGCTTCTAAAGTGTATGGTCTCGCTAACCACGATGATGAGTTCATGATACTCCTTCCTCAGCGTAAAGCGGGTTAAGAGTGATGATTCAGTTCATGTGCTTTTAACCTTTGATGACCGTTCACAGGACCTTTGGGGACAGTGAAGGAAGCAGTATGATCAGAGTGGTTATTTGCTTATGAAAAATGACAGTGTGTTATTTTCTGATTGATTATAAGATAGATTTTTTCCTATCTGAATCAAAATGCCAGGGTTGGTTTGATAGAAACACATCAGGAATGTAAGTAATAAATTCATTGTTCTAAAGTAGTTTATTAAAGTTTATTTCAAGTGTGACGACCCTTGGAGAATTTGCAGATACTGATATTGATCCGATACGAGTTATTTTGTTGGTGAAATATTAAGCTAAATATTATTTAATTCCACTAAACCATTTTTGAATGTCTAAAAAGGTATTTCATTTAGAACATGTAGAAATTGACATAACTCCTCCAAAATGATGTATCCAGTACTTAAATCGTCTGATAAGGACCTAATCTCGCAGCCGCTGAATCCGAACACAGTGCATATTTTTTGTTTGAAGGGCCGTGTTCTGGAGAGTCAGCAATAGTTGGACAGCTTCTTGCTTGTCAGCGCATGCGCCAAATAGTTGCCTATTATTTTATGAATATATACTGTCAAGAGAAAACATTTAAATACTACAAATAAATCCAAAACATTTACTTTCTTTCAATATTACATTTATGGCATAAATATGTCTTGTATTGTTTATTTTATAAAGTGCAGTTTACCAGGAATGTCAATGTTTTTTTGTTTTTTTGGGGGGGGAGGGTCAATGTATGAGGGGACAGATTTATGGAATCACCATATTTTTAAATCAAACACCCCATGTTAAGTAAGAAGACTGGGGATATTTGCAACAGGTTTTACATTACCGGCAGTTTCCAGTGGGTCTTTCTACTAGATTAACAATACTTGTACCAATTAAACTCATACCTGTCCCACACACATCTATATAGTTGCATGATGTAGAAGCTTAATATAAAGACATTAACGTAAGATTGAAAGTAGTTTGTCTCATTCAAGCCATTCATACGATTCAGTTGGCTTAATTGGTGTCTGTACCACCACTAAGAACAATAAGACTTCATACTAACATGTTGGAAGGAGCAGGTCAATGTTAAGGCTATACTTTCAGGAATTATTTCTATAGTTTATTTAAGAAACAAGTTTCCAAACTGTATGATCTTATAGACCATGATGAAGATTATGTGATACTCCTCGAATATGAAATGGATAAAGAGTGACGATACAGCTCATATGGTCTTTACCATTGATAACTGTTCTGTTTATTATGGCACACTCAAGGAATGGGTATCATTAGAGTGGTTATGCTTGTAGCCTAAAAAATTTTTTAGAGAAATTGATGCTGGTGTGGGCGATGCCCATGCCATCCTGTAATTATGTCTTGAAGGCTGTATGGATTTAGCACAATTGTCCAGAATTCCTTATAAAATACCTTATAGTTAGTGAGAGAAGCTAGGAACAGGAACTAGCAGCAACATTAATTCATATAGAGCTAGAATCATTGTTAATCCTTACACCGAAATCCCACAAGACAGTTAAGTCTTCCGGCATAAAATAGATATGTTGATCAACATCATATATCTGCATACTTGTATGCTGAAATACCAGTAGTTTGCATCCAATAATGAAATAAAACAGTCTTCTTTTTTGGGAGTATGTGAAAATTATGCTTTAATTTGTTGTTACCGATATGTCATTGCCTTATTTTGAAAAACTGGATCTTCTCTATGTTCTTTGTCCTGTTTGGTATTATTGCAATTGCGGAGCTTGAGGTGGATGGCCAGAGAAGAGCAAAAAATAGCTTGGCTCCGTATTTTGACAGTGGCGGACGGAGAAGACATATGTGGACGGAGACGTGCGGAGGAGTAGTGGTGGATATAGAACAGTTCTGATTGATTAACTTGACTGTGTAAAGTCCTCCTCAGGACATGCGGAGCGGAGGGTGTAGAATCTAGGGGTTAGCCTGTTTTCTTCATTCATTCTACATGCTGCGTTCTTCTTTGATCAGCAGATTGAGACTCCAAGTCAGGCTCACCTTTCCTGTTTTTTTGTCTTCTATATAATACTTCTGGACCTTTTCAGTCCGATGCTGAAGCTGTCAGTATTCAGTGCTGCCACTCTCTGGTTTAGGGGTGAACTGCTTGTCCTGCCAAATAAATTTCAAAAGTCCTTTAAAAAATTCCTGCGTCCGGATTATGATGTGGATCTTTACCAAGATTGAATGGATAGTTCCTTGGACTAAGATGGACCTTTGGTAATTAAAAGAAATCATTAAAAACTGTTCATAACTTTTCAAGTTATCCTGTACACAGACAGATAAACAGACAAACAAATGAACACAAATTCATCTAAAAACATAACCTCATTGGCGACGGTAATGATTTGCTGGAAAAGCTTTATAAGTCATCTGCACCAGGTTTCACACAACTTCATAAAAACACATTCACAAACTTTCTGTTGTGTTAAAAGGTGGGCAGATTGATGAGGATAAAGTCTCTTCTGTGTGTCAAACACTTATCAAAAAGTATACTAGCGATGACAAGTCTGAGTTTAAGGAAATTATTATCAATTACTATTATTATCATTGCTGACAAGAAGGCTACTATACTTTTTCACTGAAAGGTTATACAGTATGTTATTTAATATTTCTTAAAACCAAAGAAAACTCAGTTAACAGTATATAATGACTACAGAGCAGTTGTCCTGACATCCTCCTTAATGAAGGTCCTAAAGAGACTCCTGTTGATCTACCTAAGCAATTAAACAAGCAGCTATCAGGGCCCCCTGCAGTTTCCTCATCAAGTTTTGAAGATGCCATCATACATCTGCTTCACTGACATTTAGAAAAGACCGACAGCACTGTGAGGATTGTGTTCTTTGATTTTTCTAGTGCATTTAGCGCTGAACAATGCAATTCTGTCTTTATTCACGAGGCCTAAAATTCCTGGTCTTGGTGTAATATCTTCTGTATCAACTTCTGGCAACATGAATCCTAACTAAGAGGCCTGCACCTAACGATTATTTTGCTTAACGATTCATCTGTTGATTATTTTTTGATTGATTGGTTAATAATTGGATGTAAAGGTTCCTGAAAGGAGATTAATTTACAGAATTAAACCAGGGGAAAGTAAAACTTTTTCACCTGAGGAGTTCTGGATAGAACATATCGACGGACGAAAAAGTTTTTTTTAACATTTATATATATATATTTTTACTATTTTAGTATAAATTCTGCTCTAAGTGGGGTGATCTTTCAGCTAAAGGAATGTTTTAGAGTCTCTATACTCCAGTTAACAATTAATTTACTACTAAATTAGTTGACGATTATTTCAATAATTGATTAATCCGATTAATTGTTTCAGCCCTACTAACTAATTCAAGTTACATTGTCTCTTATAAGTAGCTAATTGATTGAAAATGTTAATGTAAAATATTATATAATATTAAACATAATTTTCCCATGGTGCTTTAAAACCACACGTTATGATTACAATGGTGCATATAGAGCTGTTTTGGTATGTCTATTAATTCTGCTTAAGGTCTATGTAGATCAATTTATATCATCAGTAAATTATGAATGAACATGTATTAGTTTTACTTTTCTCAGAATATTTCCATTGACATATTACTTCTGCATCTCTAACAATAAATGTCAGATGAAGGTGCTTTCTGGCCGATGTTGCTGATTTGAAACCACGTGGTGGAGCGCGAGTGAACATTTTGTCATCAATAGCAGCCATTCTCACCCTTCCTTAAAATCGTCGCTTTGATTGTTATTCCCTGCCTTTTTGCTTTTGGTGTTTTCTTCTATTAATGCCAGTAAGGTAAAAAGGTTAAAGTGAAAATCAGAACTTGAGGGGGAGGAAAAAAAACATGATTGACGTGGGAAACCGGGAGGAGGATCCACTGGGAAGCTCAGCCTTACTGTGGCAGTCTGGTCATCAGGTTGATGGAAACGGCTGCCTTTGGATAATATTTTTTCGCTTGATTGTGTTTTAGGAATTATGAATGCATTTTTATTTTATTGAATGATAACATTGTTTTAAAATATGAAAACCAGAGGATGTTCAACCTTATAGATGGAAATTCCTTCTCGAATAACTTGGAGGATTTTGACTCCATCCGCAGTGTTCTGCTCTACAGGTGAGTCGGATCTTGTCAAGAATCTTATGACTACATATTAACGTGTATTTTATGAACGCGATATAGTGCTTCTGTTTGCGAGCCGCGGCACTTTGCCAGATATGCACTGAATGTTGTGGGGGATTAAAAAATCCATTGAATGTCGGCACAAACTAGAGGCTATGCTAATAAAGCAACGTCTACATTTTAATCCAAAAAGACGCCGCCTTTTTTATATTTAATTACACGTCCTTATACATGGATGTGTTTTGAAAATGTAGCTCTTTATGCTGTAGATCTTTTTTAGTTTCAGTTATTTACAGAGTTGGTAGCCGAGTTAAATGGCGTTGACTTCGAAAAAAAAAATCAAACTTTAGTTTAAAAAAGAAAATAAGCTAAACAAACTAGCTGATAGTGGTACCGACCATAATATATTTAACACACACAAACCAGGCCTAATTTTTTTCAATCAATCTGGGGATTCATGTCAAGACTTTTAACAATTTTAAAGCCAGCAATTTGGAGATAACCATTTTTTAAAACCATTCTCAGAACCTGCTGAAAACTAGCTGGCAATGCGACGCTTGTGTGTTGTCATGGGCAACTGCGGCTTCCACCAATCAGAACGTACGCTCTAATGTCACGTGACGCTCCGCTATATCAAACATGGCGAAAAGATCGTATCCTTTTCTTTCTCTTATTTACCCAGCCATAAATAATTCGAATAAATGTTTAGTCCGGTTTTTAAGGTTTATGCGTGAATAAGGCGGTTTTAAAAAACAATGTCGTCCCCGAGCCTTGGACTTTGTTCGGAAAACCCACTTTCGAGATCTCAGAAGGCAGAAGAAGATGGAAACAGTGAATCCACATCATCGAGTTACAGCAGCTCCGACTATGACGAGTAAGAAAACTGTTTTGAGTCGGGGGAGTAGAATCAATAGAAAGTTTAATCTTTCATATTGTCCTGTACAAAATAACTAAAACCCTGAAAAAAACGAAAGCATGAATTTGACATCAGTGTATAAGGTTTTTTAATACAGATCTCCCCAAGGAGTTGTCTTTCATTGTTTATATATCTAGAATCAGACCCAATCCCTGTAATATATATTAGATTAAGCACAAAAAAAGTTTATTGCTTTGCGTTTTTATTTAAAATACCAACACATAGCACTGAATCATTAGTTGTAATGGATTTGTTTTCACCCCTTTAGTCTGACACCTCTAAATATAATGTAATGCATCGTATTGCCTTCGCCATTCGCCTTTGTCCAATCATATCCTGCTGTTCTGTAAAGGCCCCAGAGGTTTGTTTGTTCAAGAAGAGTAAGATTATAAAACCAGAGCTCATGTGGGAGAGTGGGATCAGGCAAAGCCTTAAAAAGCAGATTTAAAGATCTTGTAGGAGAAAATGGAATATTTTAATTGTTTTAGCCCACATGCATTCTGTGTGTGACAGAAAGTTGACACGAATGTTAAGAGTATTTCTGAAATAAGGAGTTTCAATTACAGAAACACAATCTTAAATGAATAAACACTGCCTGAAATCCTACTTTAGTGGATTATTTGTGTTCAAAACTGACAAGAATGTGGTCATAAGGAGGAGTCATAAAGATGGATGGCTAGAGATAGAAACTCGTTTCTGTGGAGTTATTTTGTGCATTGTGGTTTTACTGGTCTTTCACTAAACAAGCTTTATTTATGTGATGTAAAACTCAGTGCAATACAAATGGATTTGTCGGACTTAATTTATGTTTAAAAACCTTTTTTTTAAATCTTGGAAGCAGAGGCGTTTACCCCATGTTTTTTTTTTTACCAGGATTTGTGTTCACTCTTGTCTTGTGATGCTCTGCTTTGTCTTAGTGACCTGGAACCAGAATGGCTGGATGACATTCAGAAGAACGGCGAACTTTTCTACCTGGAGTTAAGTGAGGGTGAGGAGGAGGCCGCCTTGGCCCGTGTCACGGCCAACCAGTGTTTATCCACCAACCACGTCCACTTCAGTGAAAAGGAGGCAGAGGTCATCACAGAACAAACTAACACAGAGAGACGCAGCTCGCGGAGGAAAGGCGAGCCTGCTCTCAAAAAGCTTGCTAGGATCCTGGGGAGGAAACGTCGTCCCTCTCAAAGGAAAGGAGGAAAGGATGGCAGTCGAAGTAAATCAACTTCATCGCCTCCAGCTTCCATCCTAAAGAACCAGCCGGGCCAGCAGCAGGGTGTGACTGTTCACCAGCGACAGCTGAAGGAAGTGTGTGTCTACTTGAACCCTAAACGCTTGGCGAGTTCGCCGACCCCTCTGTGTGACAGAGGAGGACTGCTGGAAGCACTCCTGGGGGTGGTGCATCGTCCCGCCTGGACTGCAGTTCAGAAAGCGGTCCAAAAGGAGGGGAGCCTGACTATCCATGGGTTAATACCCAACAGTCCAGCTATAAAATGTGGTCAGATATTGATCGGTAAGAGCCTCCTTCCTAAAGTTATCTTCAAAAAGCATCAGGCAACTGAAATGATCATTGTTTCCATTAACCTTGTTTGATATCAGTCTTTTGATATCATAATGACTTATTTTATGCAGAAGAAAGTCAGGTGGTTGAGGTGTGTACTCTAAACACTCAACCAAATACATAGTAACTTAGGATCAATTTTCATCAGGATGATCAGTATTGGGGTTTGCTTGTTTGAAAATAACTCCATGTAGCTGTAAAAGACAACTCATCCCAGATCCTAAGGACTTTATGGAGGGCGTGTCTGACAGACGATGGGACCGGGTGATCACAGCTAGGATTGTTTTTTATGAGGTCTTCAGTAGAAACCTGGTTGAACTGGCTACTGATACAAATGGAGTCAGACGGTTTTATAACCCACAGTGGCAGAGATAGGTTCGCTTTTCTCTGTGACATCACAATAATGGTAGAGCCACCACCTGTATTCACTCAAAACCAGGAGCTGGACGCCAGTTAAACATGAGGAGGATGCAATAAATGTGCAGCAAACCGTCTAAATAATGCCCAGCACATGTAGATAGAACTAATAGACATTAATGAATACAGTGTATTAAGAAAACAAATGGGATATGGAGGTTAGTGGTCCTTTAAAAACAACAGGGCTTTCTATACACCATATACTAACAGTTATTCATTCTAAAACATCTTCTTAACTCTTTCCTTTGTTAATTTATTCAGCAATGGTCTGGTAACATCAATGTAAACCCTATGTGCAGACCAACTCGTCCATTTGAATACCTAAAAATGTGTTTTAATGTACAAAACAAGTGTGAATACTTATGTAAGGCTGCTGGAAACTGCACTGATAATTGGTTCTTAAAGCTTTCTGTTTTCTTTAAAAACGAAAGTATGTCTTATACATGGATTAGTTCTGGTTTTGCTTACTGACCTCGAAGGGATTTTGTGTGGCACTCTTTAAAAAATGTTTTGGTCAGCTACAAAGCCACAGTGCTGCAACATTACGGCCACCGTTGTCAGGAGTGTTTTGGCGTAGTACATATTGTCCTTCACCAGAATATTACAAACGTGTGTAAAAGAACCACACAATGGCACCTGTCAAGAGACACGACACAGACTCAAGGCTATCAGTCACACTGTAGAACATGGGAACAGATAATTCAATGTTAATTAATCAATGGTATGAAGTGGAGGAAGCAAGAAGATGACCTACACTTTATACAAGAAAAAAAGGTTGAAAACAGACCATTTATCGGCATTGATCCAGTTTGCCCTATAGGGTGGAAAATACAGTATAAGTTGTGTGCAAATTACGACTCGACTGATTTCTGGAGCTTTATACAGTATTTTGTCTAAATAGAAAAACGATACAGTTCAAGCAACATGTTTAAACCATTACAGGAGTTAAATAGCTGCAGGGATGGACATGACAGAAGGAGAGCCTCTATGGGAAGCATATGAATTCGTTTGGATTCATGAACATAAACAAATGTTTCCAAAACCATTAATGTGATGAGAAATTGATACTTTTAGATATTTTTTGACGAATAAGCATGAAAAATGTTTATTAATCTACTTGATCTCCCAGTTCTATCTCTCATGGGTTGTTTTTGTAGAGAGGTGTTGGAAAAATCTGAAATAGATTGAAGGTTTCTTTTCTATAAACTCTTTTTAGGCGACGTGCTTTTAGCGGTGGATGACGTTGACGTAACTTCTGAGAACATCGAGAGGGTTCTGTCCTGCATCCCGGGACCAACGCAGGTCAGTGCAGCAGAAGTTCTAATGTTCCTGTTCTTAAACCCATTTAACTCTGTAATGTTTGAAAATATTTGTTGGACCTCAGTGAGTTATTTTTTCTGTGTTTTTTTTTTTGCTTTTCTGAAACACTTTTACCAACTCTGGGTGTTTTTGCTTCAGGATTTGAAAATGTCACAAATATGTTCTAAAAGCAGAGAGAAGAGTGGTTGAACAGATTCAGCAACCAAAAAAGAAAAGTCTTTAGACTTATTTCCAAAAGAAACAAAAAAAAAAAAGTCCTGATTCTTCTTCTGACCTTTTTTTTTTTCCCCTCCCGAAAAACAAACCATCAATAAACGGGAATTTGCAAATGACAGACCGTGTGCAGAACTGAAGGCGAAAACATGTCGGGTCAGCCCGACCGCTGCGTGACAATTTTGGCGCCACAGGAAGCCGTTGTGGGACTGGAGGCTTGACTGATTAGAAGATGGAAGTCAGAAACCAAATTACGTGCAGAGAAGGATTTTATGGAAAAACAGCACAGTTCCCCCGGGCACAGGAATGAGTTTCAGACTTGAAATAGAGTTGCATTGCTGACAGAAGAATATTTATTTTTCATCAAAACGTGAGTTTGATGTTGGGTGGTTTTTCTGTGTGGTGGCCGTCCCACACGGGACAGACAGAGCTTATTATGTCAGGAAGGATGAATATTAGCATTAACGTCAGTCCAGTGTGCCATTTTCTAACCCTAACCAGTGTGTGTGTGTCCATCAGTGGATGGTTGGTAAATGACTGACATCAACAGGATGGAATTTCACTGAAAGCTCACTCGAGTCCAACCACAGCCTTATAATTTATGACGAAGGAAAGTGCTGTAGTTTGCCCATTCAGGCTTTTTTCCTCAGTGTTTTCCTACCTCTAAGCTTTTGAACTGTTTTCCTCTGATGCACCTCGGGTCAATCTTGCTGGTATCATTTACAAAACCCAAATAATTAAAGGCAAAGGTCGAATGAAATCCTGTTAGCCGTAATCCGAACTCGTCTCTTGGACGGGTTATTTAATCAGAATAATAAGTGGAAATGCTTCATCACGTGATGATTCAGTGTTGCCCACTGCGCCTGTAATAATAGTCTTCCAGTAAAAGTGGCTAAAATAGCTGGGAGCACTGATGTAGGGGCCTGTTGGAGGGGCCGGTGGCCTGTGGTTAGAGCTGACAGGCTTTGCACAGACTGTTGGATTAGAAAAATATAGCTTTCACATCCCTGACACAGTAATTTAATCTTTTTCTTTCCAACATCATATTTGGTCACTTTTATAAGCTCAAAGACAGGAATATTCTGACCTAGAATTGTTTGCAGCTTTTATTTCATATCTCAAGACCCAAACAATGCTACATTAAATGCTATAGGGGTTCCTATATTTTTTATATTATAGTGACCCAGGTTTGGAAAAGTATGGAGAAAGAAAATGAATCCTGGAAAATATTTATTTTCCAGACTTTGCACCCGATCCCATTGTCTGAAAGCAGCATCCAATCATCCTGTCCAGAAAAGTACGGAATTTAAACAAAACATGTGAAGGAGCTTTTTGTTAGATCGTTTCTCAGAGGAAAAAGAAAAGAAAAACAGAGAAACATGAAATCTGTTTGTAAAACTTTTAGCACAAAACACAGGGTTTGAAGTAGGTTTGCTACAAAGCTGTGTTTTGTTTTCAACATTTTAAAGAGACCCATAAACCAAATAGCAGCAAAGAAAGCAAAGGTCTTTAATGTTTTTCAAAATGTTTAGAAAGCCACCTCAGTGTGTGTTTGTCGTAATTCTATACTCCCCAGTCTGTTTCCAATCTGATTGCTCACATGAATGCTGCCTGCTGATCTGCATATCGGTGCGTCAATGTGTTCCTGGTGTGATTGGGGGAAGCTGGCTGTTGTGTAAAGGCTGTTTGAGTGGTCAGCATGACCAGAAAAGCTCCATATTATTCAGCCCATTTACCAAACACAACACTGAAGCCTGGATGAGTGAGGAGAGGTCCGCCGCTGACTCACAAACACTTTTCCTGCTCTCTCTTCTCATTTTTCCTCTCACACATATGGAATGTCACAACCAATATGTAAATGTACCATAAAATACGTAGATGCAGTATTTATTTATTTATCTGAATGATTAAATAGGGATTATTTTATACAACTTTTGCTTTTCCAATATGATACTAATATTGCAGCTCTGATTATTGACCCACGTATGAATAGCATGAATCATACATGTTTTTATGACTGATATTATAGTGTGGAATGACAGAAAAGGCTCTTTCAAGTAATATTTCTTAAACAGACAACACTTCCTAACAGCATCAGGTATGAGAACAGCTGACCCATTTTGTTAATCATCAAAGAATTACATAAAAGTGTTTATTTTTTTTATTTTACTGTAGACTGTAGAGGCAGGCCGATATATTGCAATATAATAATTTTTTGGGCTGATATCGGACCGGTTTCAGATATTAATATCAGATCAGGACAACACTGATATTAGATTTTCATTCATTTACACAATGAATTACATGTTCTGTTAAGTAAATAAAAAGAAAAACATTCAAATGGATCAATTAATATATTTAATGTCATTTAAAAAAAGATTAATGATTATTTATATATACAAATAATTATTGAGTAAAGTAATTAAGTGAATTTTATTTTTTTTATTTCTGATACGATACCAATATAGCACCTTTGAGAACGGATCCATACAGATATTGAACCAATATGATATCAGCGTGAATCGTGCCTATTTTTAATACTTATTTTGAGGCGTGAAATATTAGAAATGGTTCGATCGTGTGCTATTACTCAAACAGATAACAATAGTCAACAACAATATAGGTATGATATATTTGTTATTAACCAAAGGACATAAACTTTAGAAAGAAGTTCGTTTTTGTCCACAGAACTATCGCTGTTGCTATTCTCCCTGGAATCCATACTAATGTTCATTAAATAAGACAAAACTGTCAAATGTAAGCATGGAAATTCAAACTTTGATACATATCTGAAGCACCTAATAGCAGTTTAGCTGTTAGATGCAATAAACAACCAGATCTGTTTTCTTTTATACTGTGTGTATTTTTTTATTGCTACTAGACCTATGCATTTCCCTTTAGTAGTCGTTATTGTCCTTTGTATGTCTCCTTGTGTACTTACTTCTATATATTTGTCCTCTTCCCTTCCTCCAGGTGAAGCTAACATTAGAGACGGCAGATTTCGTAGATAGGGGGGGTCCCAGCGACTCCTCCACAACCAATATGATGAGGACGTCTCCACCAGTGAGCCAGCTGGTGCGTTTATTGTGGGGAGAAGACATGGCTGAGCTCCAGATGGCCATAGGACACATCCCTCATATTGTCATGTATCTGTCACTGAAACTAGACTCAACATCTCTGCAGGAGGAGGTGAGTTTGCTCCTGATTTAAAGCACATATTTTATACATAAAGCACAGGAGCATGAAACTGTCAGGCTGTTCCTTCTGTTTGTTATAGTATGGTTTTCTGTCACCATTTAATGTAAAAGAAAACAATGAAACATCTGGAAAAGAACAGTTTTATTGGTATTAAGCTCTTTTCTAATAATATATACACGAGGTTTTCAAATAGGAAAGGAGATTTTCTGGCTGAGAATTAGTAGAAACTGGAATATATTGCTATAAACCTGAAAGTTTCCAGCTTTCATGCAGGAGATCTGTTCACATTCTGAACAAGTTGGTAGTTTAGTTTAGGTGTTTTTCAGGTCTGGATACATATTTTATTTTATAGAAAAGGAACATTTTTCTTCAAGCCTTTTTAATTTGTAGCAATGCAGGAAAACTTTGGTTTGAAATAACCACATCATCTTTATTTATCTGAATTGTTTCCCAGTAAAATAAAGACATGGAAAAAAAAGGGGGGGCTGATATTTTGTTGGAAGTTGTTGAGTGGAAGCAGGTTGCTGTTTAAAGCTGCAAACATGTCGAGGGATCTCTGAGAAGATGTAAGTCATGCAAGCAATAGATGCTGAGAGTGGGCAGACAGAGTGGGACAGGTTATTATGTGGAGCAATTAGAAATTTAACCACATTTCCAGAGTGAGCAGAACAAAAAGGCCGTCTCTACTCAGACACTGGAAGAGTTTTCCATCCCCTTGGAAAGTAAATCCTTGGAGAAATTAGATCATTACTGTGTCTCTTAGCAACCTTTATAAACCTCCATTAGTACTTAACCCAGACCTCTTTAATTATGTTCAGAGCCAATCCTGGTAATTCACTTCAGAAGAAAACTTGCAAAAAGAAATCACACCATCGAAAGCGAATTTCTCCAGATCGCTTCTGGAAACTACTTCTCTGGACAACTTCCAGGGGGTCAGAAAGCCTCACCATTAGTTTGACTTCTTGCAGCAAATGATCTGTGATTTGAAGCTGTCAACCTTTAGGTCCTAATCCAATCTGCCTCTGATCAGAGCGTAACAGCAGCAAGAGGTTTCTCTTTTTATCAGAACGCAGTCGCTGCAGAATAAATCGTAAGTTAGGACGCAGATTGCTCGCTGCAAACTGCTGCTGTGAAGAGTCTTCTGACAGTGTAATTGTATGTTCTCTGTGGTGCGCTGTTCTCAGTCCAAAGCTTGTCCTCTGCTGTTCTCCTTTCTCTGTAACTGCCTGCCAGACTTTTATTTATTTTTTTATTCATCTTGACCCAAACTACAGACAGCAAAGGAGGGCAGTGCTTGTTTAGGGCCACATCAGCGAGCGGCTGATTTTCTAAATCACAGTGTTGTTCACAAACCCTCTAAACCCTGACTTTGATTCTTTAGTCCCGTGATTGCAGGGTGGTAGAATACAAGACGTTCAGCAGCTGCTGCAGTTTGAAGTTTGGATTCTGAAGCGACACGTTTATGGGAGCTGTAACGCTTCAGCAGCCTCCCGGCGTGCATTCCTGACCTAATGGTCAATATCTTTTGTGGGTCTTTTGCTACGGTTGCAAAGGATTTCATTTATTCGGGGTTTTCACTCCCCCACACCCGCCATTCATTCCTTGAATTCCCACAAACCAACTGGAATACTAATAATCCAGCAATGCTCTGAATTCATGCACAGAGATGCATTGACACCCATTGAAGACCCACAAACTTCAATGTAGTTTTTTGGGGGGATTTGCGTCACAATTACACAAAAACTAGTGATTGATTTTCCAAAGTTGAATGTATTCAGCCTTGGTTAAAGAACCACCTTTTGCTGCAGTTGCATCTTCTGGTGTGTCCACCAAATGTTCCACATCCACAGACTGTGTTATTCCTGAAAAAACCCACCTTAATCAGTCAGATTGGGTGCAAAATGTGTCTCTGGCTGCAGTCTAAAATCTTGCAGCCGCTAAAGGGGAAAATATGCGATGCTTGAGCAGAATGCACAGATGCTATGTATAGGTTCGCTTGTAGTTACGCTCATTCCGTTTATAAGCTGTTAAATTATTCACACTAGATGTGTGTACATACGCTACGCTTCCGTTGAGTTTCTGATTGATTTTCCTGGTTTTTAGGGAAGAAACAAGAAAAAAAAAAAACATCCGGGGTCAAAGTTCCTCCAGTAACACTCATCATCAACCTGCTCTTTCTACAAAATAACATACTGATCCTAAAGTTGTTCATTCCTGTACGCTCAATCAGTAGTTCCTTATAGTTGGGACAAACTACGATGTGCTATTTCTAATCAGATCAAATCAAACTTTATTTATAAAGCACAAAGTGCTTTACAATGTAAAAACAGATTAAAAACAAGTCGTCACATAAAATGTATACATAGATAAAAGGAGAGCAAGCACACACACAAAAACCCCAAAGGTAAACAACTGACAACTCAACTGACAATAAAAGTACATTTAAAAAAACTGGCTAGGTCGAGTCGCAGACTTTCAGGTGATCAAAACAAAGGATATATTTTCATATTTTACCCATGAATCAGATTGAATAACTTACCCATGTAGCAAAAGTTCTTCCCTGCACAGAACCTCGTTGTCATGGAGACTGCTTTGCAGCATCTTGTGTAAATTTCCATTTTCATAAACGGATGCGTATTATTAGGTGTATTTATATCTCAACAGGTTTCCTTCCAGAAATGGTCTGTATTCATCTCATCTTATCCCGTCTTGTTCATTGGTTTACATGATGCTGTTTGTTCAATAATGGACCTCTGAGGCCTTCATAGCTCTATTTATTTACCTGTTTAAGGGTAATCGATGAGTACTATTCATACAGGGATACAATAATACTGCAAATTATTTAGATCTTACCTAAAAAACAAAAAAAGGCTTAGATATAGAAGTGTTTATAATTGTTTGTTTATATATTGTTTGTTAGATTACATTCCTTACTTCAATTGTCCACCTTAACGCTGTGATCTTAATTCATGAAACCTTCACCGGTGCTTTGGTCTTGTTGCATGATTGGATCATTTTACTTCCTTTGTTTACCTTTTATCTAAAATTCTGTGCTTTTATTTTGTTTTTAGATCCATTTTATGCTGGGAAATGAGCTGACTTTCAATGCAGACAGGACTTTTTTTAGTTTAACTTTTTTTTTTTGTTTTCTGACTGCAATCTGTTGCTCTGTTAGATAAATTCCAAGGAAAATGCTTTAAAGTTGATGTTTGTTGCATAATATATTCGAAAAAAAACGGGTCTGAACACTTTAAAGGGACTATATCAGTGTTTGAAGTGTGCCAACCGCATTCTGACAGTGAAGATACGTCGATTTTTCTCCTCAACACCGGAAATTCAAACACTCTCAATACTTTTATTCATCTCCAGATATATTTTCTTCATTCCACAGAGACGTGTTGGTTAGATTGAACCCAGCCAAGCATAGCTGAGGTAGCCTAAACACCAGTTGTTTGTACATCCACACTTCGACACCAAGCAGATGTTTTGAAAACCGAACTTCCAAAAGCACGTTTTTATGTTCCTTTTTTTTTTTTTTTTTTTTCTTTTGTTCGGCTAACCAGAGATGTTCCTCTAAGCCTCATGTGCAAAGTTTTACCCAGAGTGTTTCTAAACTAAGCCGTCCGTCTCTTTAGGAGGAAATCCTGTACCAGTACCCGACGTCTGAGGCATCCAGCCAGCTGAAAGGAGTGAGAGGCATCTTCCTTACTCTGTGTGACATGCTGGAAAACGTCACCGGCGGCCAGATCATCAGGTTGGAAAATGTCACGTTCAATTTACTCTCCTGATGAAGCAAAAAAAAAAAAAAAAGATTTTAAAGTCATAAGAGACGTTGTAAACCTCACCACCTACCGATACTTGGTAAAGTTTCTGCTGATTTGAAAGGCTCTGATGAGCCTCTTCAAACTGTCTTCAGGCATATCTGGCTTGTTTTATGTTCATCTGCAGAATTTAGTCGACCTTAGAAGTAGTGGTGTCACAATTTCCTTAATTTTGGGAGCTCTGCCAATACTTAGATGTGAAATCAATCTTCTCCGATCTTATCTACCTCTCCAAGGGTCTGAAAATCAGCCACTTTCAGTACTCTAACCCTGATTTATATTTGAGAGCCCCCGGTTTTATTGTTTCACCTTGAAAAGATTGAAATATTAAAGGTGTCTGAGGATCTTTATAACAACTAAAAGTTGCCATAAAAAAAAAAGAAATTATCGGTCAAAATCGGAATCAGCATCTCTGGCTTTTTAAAGGTTGGGAATTGTTGATCGGCTACAAACCTGCTATCGGTGCATCGTTACTCAGAGGTGAGCATTTAATGCTGCGTTTTTTGATCCATCCACAGTGGGTGTGAAAGTGAAAAGGTGTTTTAGGAATTTATGGGTTTTGTGATTCAAAGGTTCTTCCGCTTTTCAGCCTATTTCATTTAATCAATTTAGCAGTTTGGGTCAGATGGTTGAAACTTGAAGATATTGAACAGGTAAAATAACTCAAAGCAGAATCAGAACTTCCTTTAGGATGAATAAAGCAGAGTGATCAGTAGCTGAACGACCTGAACTAAGAACATTGATTTAAAAAAAGACCGACTAGAATGAACTACAAGTTTGTTTTTAGTAACAAGGCCTTTTGGAAGGAGATTTATCAAGAAATTAGAGGCTTTGTCTGAACAACAGTAACATGAAACATGAGCATTTGCTCAGATATCGTTTTCAAAAAAAAAAAAAAAACTTTAAACCTATTTAGGAAATAAAAGCTCTTTAAATTCATTAAAGACCTGAAATTTGTGACAAACCTGCTACCAAAGAGTACATATAATCCGTAATGGCGAGTGCTAATTTAGTGTTTACTTCTTCCAAAGGTTGATGAAGGTTCTGCAGAGTTAATCCATTGGACTTAGCATTCTCTTATTTTTTCTGTTCTCCTGTTCCCTCGCTCAGTTCGTCTCTGTTGCTCGGGAAACATCTGGTTCACGTTGGCTACTGGAAGGAGCACAATAACCTGCTGGTCGTCGGCCTTCCTGCTGAGAGGTAGAGGCAGGCAGCACCAAACAAACGCACACACATCTGGAAGGCCATTATTACACAAACAGAAGTTGTCTGTTGTTATTTAAAAAAAAAAGAAATTCAAATTCTGGTGTCTGAGTCGCTTAAAGTGCTTTAAAATATGTTTTTGTAGAAGGAAAAATTTAAGAGGGCAATCTGAAAAGCCCATCTGCTTTCTTCAGATGGGTTTTAAACATGTGCTTCTCTTTACCCGTTTTGTTTGGAAGATGAATGCCTGTTTAAAGGAGCGACTGTTCTTGGAAGGAGCCACTTCCATTAGCGATGATTGCCAAGTTAGTCCCCATGACCCACACCGGAGAAGATAATGGCTGCATCAGCATGACCGCTATGCACCTACAGTTGGAACCACATGTTTAGACACTTGTATAGGAGGTATATGCGTATAAAAAAAAGACACACAAGCATGTTAAGTTTGTCAAAAATACATCTCTGCTGTTTTAGTTCAGTTAGATTTACCAAAATTGCTTTTATTTCCTAAATGCCTGAGTTATGAAGGGGATAGTTTTTTCTTTTTCAAATGCAGGAGTTTACATACAGATTATTTTCCTTTAAACATTTCAGGAACATGATGTGATAGCTTCTCAAAATCCTGATCATTTTCCCACTATTATGTATTTAAGGTGAAACCTCACACATTCTGCTCCTATCTCTGCGTTCTCACCCCTGAAATGCTGTTTTCTGGACCACAGTTTGCTTTCTGGAGCAGATTACTCCAGTGTGAACCCTAAAACTGGGAGCTGGGAACGATGCGCTTGCATTGTGAGCAAGTCTGTTCAAGGGTATAAAAAGAAAACAGAAAGAGAGGATGCGATATTAAAGCAGGGCGTAGAGGAAGAAACAAGATCTGTTTGGGTCACATGGAGCAGTGAAGAGGTTCAGACGCCTAGCTACACATCTGAACATCAGAGCAGCGACAAAAACCACATGATACTGGAGTAACATTATCTCTGGAACAATCCGTTGCAACATGGCATTGTTTGGACGGGTCTCAAACTCCCTGGTAATTAAATCACACCGACAAGCCTAAAATAAAACTAAATGCTGAGTTTCTGCCATACTTGGTGTTTCTGTTGTTTTCAGCTTTGACTCACCCACAGGTGACGCAACGGTGCGTGTAAAAAAAAAAAAAAAAAGAAGAAGAACAGCAACTCTGCGGTTCTCAAGGTGAACCGTAGTTTGCACTGTGGAACATCTTTCTGTCAGTGGAAACATACTTACTTTAGAAAAAAACAAAACAAAACTGGGAACCTTGCAGCTTAAAAACAAACAACAAACAACCCAACTGTTTGGTAAGGAGGTGGCAGCATTAGGATGAGTGATTTTTTTTAACGGTCTGCAGGAGGAACTGGTGCAACATCTGAAGATGTGTGCTTGTTAATTAGTTGGAAATAGTTATTCCAAATGGATAAGAGCCCTAAGGTCAGCTACATCGTTCTGAAAGAGATCAAAGATATTGTTATGGAGATGCCATCTAGATGCCAAATATGTGGGCAGAGAACCTGACTGGTTCTCTTTGGACAAATGAGCCCAAAATCCTATTCTGGGAAGCTGCTATGCTATGAAAATGCTAATGTATGTAAACTTCTGATGCTTTTATTATTCCGTAAATAATTTTGATAATCCCAACTGTCAGAAAGTGTCTCTTTATTAAGTGTTTGTAAACATGTGCTTTACGCCTTCAGCGTAAACTTGTTGCCTACACTGAACTTTCCAAGCTAAACCTCTTGTTTCAACTCTTTTTATTTTTTTTCCTTTAGGTGCTAACGCTGACTTAGCGCGTTTTGTAGCGAAACTGTTGGTTCAACCAGGCGTGTGTTTGACTTTATCCTCGTCTCATTGCAGGGTTCCTCTGCTGTCTCTGCAGACGGTGGTCGGTGACTTGGTGCGGACCTTAAAAGTGATGTACGGCTCCTTGGACAGGTAATAAAATGTGATGACCTCTGCTTCTTGGATTTTTGGAATGTGGTCGCTCTCATTTAGCGTCAAACGTCCACTTGATATCCTGCATATGTCTCCTGCAGAGCATTCTGTAAGGTGGACCACGCTCCCAGGTTGGACCATTTCTTCTGCTTGTTCTTCCAGCAGCTCATCCAACCGTGGCGTCTGAGGGAAGGCCCCTCCCCTTCTTCGCTGGACGTGTCAGGGAGCCTCTTCCTGGACGGACTTCCTGCCGTCCGATGGCTCACCTTGCCACCTGAAATAAAGGTTTGCTCAACTGAATTCTCACACCTCAGGAGCTAAGTATCCAGTCATTTTTGGTCATTTGTGCAGCTCTGGTGCCCTCTTGTGTTCATTTATTGAAATGACATTTTAGTTTAAATTGATCAAATTTATCAGCGGAAAAAAGATGAGCCTAAAAATGCTGTAATAATACAGTATAAATATTGCATATTCCCCTTTAGATGGAGGTGGACACAGTTCTCTCGGATTTTGAGTCCTCTGACTTTGGAGAGATGGTGAGAATGGTTGAAATATTATCAGTATGAAACTGAAAACATTTCTCTTTAAAACAAACATTAAATAATAAAAGAATATCCAACATATTAAGGTGACATTCCTGGTTTTTTTTTTTGTTTTTTTTATAACCCTCTTTTACTCTTTGTGCCCTTTTTGTGTTTCTACAGTCTGAGGACTTCTTTGGTCTGCGGCGTCTCTACGTTATACTCGGCTCCTGTTTGTTCTACAAGGTAGGAATCAAAGCCAAAACAGGCGTAAACATGTTTGGTAGCACATGATGGTGAAGGGGAGTATTGGATAAAGTAACGTGAACCCATATGTTTGTAGACCCACCATATGATGCAGTTAAATGCTTCTGCTGTGTCTCTGACAGCATCTCTGAAGTTTTTAGTCCGTTTTTTTCTTATTAAAAAAAGCTCAGGCCTGGTCAGATTAAACAGACTCTGTGATTGATTCAAACTGTTCCACTGCAGCTCTGACTGAAAGTTTGAGATGTTGTTCTTGAATTTGAACCTCCACCCCAGGTTCAAGTATTTTGCCGATTTCTTCTCGCCACTCTTCCAAATAAAAAAAGCCTAACTTGTAAAATGTTAGGAATATATTCTCCTACCTGAGCTTTAGATCGCTACAGCTCCTCCAGGGTTACCATGCACCTCTTTGCTTGCTCTGCATGTTAGATGCTGAATTTTGCACCCTCTCTCTCCACCCTCTCAGTCCTACCTGATCGCCAACCACCTCCCTAAGGAGGACCTGCTGGACGTGTGTCTGTACTGCCAACACTTCTGCCTGCTGCCTCTGGCGTCAGAGCAGAGAGTGGGTCAGCTGGTCATCTGGAGAGAAGTGTTTCCCCAGCAGAGAGCCACCGGAGGCGTCAGCGCAGCGCCAGGCTTCACGCAGCCTCAGGGACGACACTTTCTCCTCATAGTGGGGCTGGTGAGGAAGAGGAAGGGGATCGTTGATAGAAGGACGCTGCTTTTGTAAGGAGAGGCCCATCTGATCAGTCCTGCTTGTTTTCTGCCTCCGTTTTCAGAGACACTTCATGCAGTGTGTGCTGTTGGAGGCGGGTGGTTGTGCGTCTCCAGCTCTGGCTTCTCCAGGACCTGATTGTGTTTATGTAGATCAGGTAGGTTTGGTTGCATGCTGATTGAAAACTATAATTGATTATTGGGAATCATCCATGATGGGATGTTGTGTGGTCAGGTCAAAGCCACCCTTCTGCAGCTGGAGGCGTTAGAGGCAGGGATGGAGGAGCGGCTGAATGTCCCTTCCACTCCCTGTCTGTCCTGTGCCGACTGGTTCCTCCCTGCCGCCACGACCCGGGATCGCCTCGACAGCCTGGCATCCTCCTCCCCCGTTTTCAACAAGCTGGCTGGGGCCATTCGAGGGTCCCCATCCAGGTCCAGAGGGGGGAGCCTGTTCGGCGAGAAGTCCCGCAGATCCAGTCCACAGAGGAGCTTGTCAGACAGTGGGAGCGAGGTCCAGACTGATGCAGGGTCAGGGTCCGGTTCGTCAGGGGCTCAAAGCATCAGCCCACACTCCACCCCAGGTTCAGCCAGAAGGCTGGGAGGAAGGCGGGACTCTCTGGGGTCTGACGGGAGCGGAGGCCTCTTTAAGGTACTGCTGTTTCCTCCTCAGATTAGGTGTTTGGGTTTTTCAACATTTTTACACTCATTTCTAAAGTATTTCTCCTCAAATTATAAACAAAATGAAACTCTGTATCCGTCCAAAGTCTATAGGGAACCTCGGTTCACTTCTTTTCCCTCTAAAGGGATTTTTAGACTCATCAAACCATCCTAGTCAAACACCAACTTCATTTCCTTTTCCTTGACACTCATTGTGTTTCCCTGCTGTCCAGACGTCCAGGATGAAGCACCCAAACCCTTTCTACCTCGGCACCCTAAAGAAGACCCTGACTGAGAGGGAGACAGAGGAAATGTACAACACTATAAAGTAAGTCATGGCGAGTAGTTTTCCTCCTTGTTCGTTTTTAAACGTCTTATCACATCTGTTCACAAAACATGATGTAATCGTTTGTGACAGACTGACTTCCGGTACAGAGAACACCTTGTTCCACTACATCCTGATGGAGACAGTGCAGGGGATCTTCATCGCTCCCACTCACAGGGAAACAGCTCAGCTCAGCGGCTCCATCCACCCTCAGCTCATACGCAACTTCCACCACTGCTGCCTGTCCATACGAGCCGCCTTCCAACAGAGCCTGCCGGCCAGGGTGAGAGCAACCGGCAGCTATAGAAGAGTCAGGCTTCTGCTACATCCGCTTAGATAAAGAGAGAAAAAAAAAAAACTGATGACAGAAACCGAACCTGAGAAGTTCAGCCAAAAAGCATATTGATGGAGTCGTCCTTCCATCCACCAGAGGTGCTTCTAGGTCCTTTATATTAACATTTCAAATTCTGTCTAAATATTTCTGCCATAATTAGCAGCAATCCCTCCATCACATATGCTATACATCACCTGTAAAGCAACCCCAGCTCTTAAAAGATTTCCACATCTTATATTTTTCTTCCAAGTCCTGCTGTGAATCCTGGATTTGACTGGACCAGTGGTTCTCAATCCTCTGCATGTTTTTAAAATCTCTCTGTTCCAACACACCTGCCTCCAATGAATGCACGAGCTCCTCAGCAGCCACGAAGCCATTGCTTTATTCATTTATAACCATGCAGCCGTTTAATTTAGGTAACAAAAATATTTAAATCGACAATCCCATTTAAGACCAGATCAGATAAGAAAAATCTGATTCTATATGGTAACAATTCAAATGAAATAAATTCTTCAAATTTAAATGAATATCCAGACATATTTCAAACACATGAATAACCTTTGACCAGAACCTTTCCACAGCAGGTTTGGCTCTAAGGGTGTCAGAACAAAGGGGACTTGATATAAATGCACACCACACAGATCAGATTTTTATTGCACATTAAATGAAATAATTGTCCTTCCTGATGCACATTTCAGCTTGAAAGATTCTCCAATGACACTGGAATACTACTAGTTGTAAAATGACAAGAATATGCAAAGTTCAAAAGGGTGTGAATACTTTTCCCGACGCACTGTTTTGCATTTTATGTAGAAGACTTTGCATCTGAAGCTGGTTTTCCACCCAGCACTCTCCATGTTTGTCAGCTGAGGGAGGTTGCATTAGGCTGTTGTGTTTTATCTCACACAGGGTCGCCGTGCAGCCGAGCGTCCCCAGAGAGCCGGCTGGGGTCTGGGTCCGGTTAAAGAACACGGGGTTCTGTTTCAGTGTAAGCCAGAGAACTGGACCGACCAGAGGAAGCCTGCCCCCACCATGACATACTGGGTGATCGGGTACGTCTGTGCTGATAAAACACTCAGATAGTGAGAGGAACGTTTAAAACGTCATTTTCCCGGAGGATCCGATTTAAATCAAAGCGTTCTTTTAAGATCCTTTTTGTTCTCATTTCCAGGCGGATGTTGCTGGAGCCAGTTCCTCAGGAGTTTTATGTGTGTTTCCATGATTCTGTGCCAGAGGTTCCTGTAGAGATGGCCTTCAGACTGTCCTTCGGTTTGGCTTTATGATGAGTCACTCTCATCAGGATTGCTGGTAGATTGAAGATAAAACGATTTCCTGCACAACCTCAGGAAAACCAACTCTGATGCTATTTTTCTTTTGTGTATTCTTGATCCAGTTTCCTTTGAGGTTTCTGATCATGTGATTTCCACCTTTAAAAAGTCTTTTTTTTTTGTGCAGATAAGCAGTGGAGCATGACTTAGGCTTTTTGTGTTGATAAATGACAAGCAGACCTCGACTTCAGTGCCTTTTTTTTCTCACCATTAGTGCCTGGTGAGCGTCTCAACCAGTGAATACCTCCTTCCCACTATCACCAGCTGCCCTGATGGTTTTTGTGCTGTGAACTTTACCAAACCTGAACCAGTAAAACAAAAAGGATGCTGCTGCATGAAGCTCCACCCAGTTATGCCAGATTTTCACCTTCTTTAGGAAAGTAGTAAACATTTATTTTTAATTTAAAGTTTGTATCGTTTTTTTATGGGAAAACTGTTACATAATAAACACTATTTGACATTAATATAAAATACCACAGCCTTTTATTGATTCCAAGATAAATTTCATTGATCTTGTTGAATTTTGAGCATAATTCAGAAGGTAAATAAGCAAAATGTTTTTGTTTTGTGTTTTACGTTTAGCAGAGCTTGGAAGTCATGATAGAAATCTTAATATTTGGTCACACTGTGGTAAAAAAAAAAGTACCAGGAAAAAAAAAAAACACATTGAGAAGTCATATGCCACACATTGAAAGTTCATTCACTTCTCTAAATATACGGTTCACATCAGTTTATCCGATAACATCTCTGGTTTAAGCTGTGCTCTGCACAAGCTGCAGGTTCTTCCTGTAACACTCCAGGCTGCAGAGAGGAACCCCGGTCTTAGAACATGAGTACTTCTTCAGGTTGCTGCACCCGCTCACGCCACAGTTCACCGGAGCCAGTGGAGGAGGAACCGGAGGTGCCGCCGATGGCGTGGGGACCCCTGCTGGGAAAGAGATAGCTATCCCCTGAGCCGAGTCGCTGTAGCGAACCATGGGACACTGGTTCTGCTTGGACTTCCTCTCTTTGAGGCTTTTGATCTTGGCCTTGCTGGTTTTTGTCAGTCTCTCGATGGTCTGGTTCTTGTTCTCCTCCGCCTTCTTGGCGGCCTGCAGGCGTCTCTTCCGAGCTCTCTCCTCCCGTTTCTGCATCATCTCTGCCGTCATCTCCTTCTCCTTGTACCCCATGGGCAGCTCCAGGAGAGGCTGACTCTGCTGCTTGTGAAGGAGGGCTTTCTGAAGAGAAACATTAATAAAACTTTGGATGATTCCATAAGTAATATTTATACTCCCAGAACTTTTTCCATGTCACAAAACACAAACTTTAGTGTTTGATAGTGATCCTAATTGTTTAAAGGCCTAAATGTACTTTTTACACCTTTATCTCACCTGCCTGGCAGTGAGCAGAGACTCATCGATCTCCTTCTTGAGCTCTCCATTGTCATCGAGCTCCCCCTTCTCCAGGGCATCCAGCCATCTCTCCTCCTCGTCCACAGGCCCACCCAGCATGGAATCGGAGTCGATGTCTGGCAGAGGGGACGCAGCCATGTTACTATCTTCATCTGACATCCAAGAAAAAAGGATACAGAGGGAGAAAGCGGTGGGATCATTACCCTAACTTTCTTGCGACTGAAAAAAAACTCTTAACACGTGCGTCCACGGATCTGATCGATGTCTAAATGATTTTCCTCGGTGGGGGGGAGGGGGG
>JAUZNJ010081600.1:0-23422 GCA_034780135.1 Jordanella pulchra | reverse complement strand
AAGCATTTATTGTCTATTTATGTTGATATATTTGTAGTCATGATAACAATTTTAATTTGGATAAATAAATTAGAATTAGAAAAAAAAAAACTTTCATTTCTAATAATAGTCTTTTATTTTAGCTTGATTAAATGCGACAACTATGGGATGTTTACTGATATAAATCACACCTCTTTCTGCAACTGGTGTCCCGAGGAAGTCTACTCTAAATATTTGTTACGTAAATATTTTAAAAAAATATATGCTTCTATTTAATATATATATATGTTTATTTTTATTCTTGTTTTTTAGAGCAGTATTTGTAATTGTTGGAATATGAATTTTGTGTGATAGGCAGTCACAGCTGTACAGTTACCTAACGACTACTTTAAAGAATAATGAAGAGTGTCTTAATCGTTAATTTTATAGTACCACAAAATATGGTGATACGATTTTAAGGCCAGCCTTATTCCTCGGGAAACGGTGAATGTTTAACTGGAGCTGTTTGAAAGTATGTCTATAGACAGTTCAAAAAAGAAAAGAAAATGAAGGAAAACAAGAGTCAAAAACCTGCAGAATATAACAATATGAAAACATTTTAACTTTATTTCAGCTGCCTTTCCTCTCTCGGATTTCAAATTGATAAAATACAAAAACACCGACAAGCTGTTTTTACCTACTAATCTGAGCTTTAGATAATAGTTTCAGTCTTAAAATTCATGCTTCAAGTAACCTACCCAACCAGGCTCGATACTGCTCCAAAGGCACAGATGGTTCATCGTCGTCATCTTCATCATCGTCATCCACATCATTGTCTAATATCATCAATGGTGAGGGAGGACGAGCCACACCAGGGTGGACGGTGAAGGTGGGAACACTGGAACAAACATCCTCCCATCAAGTAAACATGCATCAGGATAAACACTGACTTTAAGGACTCGGCTAACCTCTTGGTTCCCAGAGTCTGCCCTCCCAGTTTGATCTTCAGCCTGAACTGAGACGGAGGTCGAGGGATCGGAACTGGGATCGGGACAGGGATCGGTTCTGGCTCCGGGGCCTCTGCAAAGCTGTGGTGTTTCTTCTTGTGCTTTTTGTGTTTTTTGTGTTTCCGCTTGTGGATGCTATGCAGGCTGGAGCTACCTTCGCCTGCAGAAGACCCGAGAAAAAAAACCAAAACAGAAACATACACAAGTAAATAATTTTTAAAAATCCTATTATTAGTAATATAATCTTCTTTTCCTTATCCATGCATGTTCTGCCCATGGATGCCCTGATAAGAAACCAATAATAATAACAAAAATTGTTATTTTATTTCTACTTGTCCAGAAACAAAATTGCATTACAAACCAATCTATTGAAATTTTAAATTGATTTGAATTATTTGCATGTTTTAAATACTTAAAGGTAAGCAACAAAGATAAACAGAAAAATGTATCAAATGTTCCAGTCAGACACTTAATTCTTGCTGGGTTTAGTCTAACTAAAAGCCCTGTAAATCTTTACTAAGTTTGCTTGAAAATATGAATACTAAAAGTTGCTGTGATGTATTGTTTTAAAGGCATGAAACAGTTAATCCTTATGAATAATGACTTCACAGAGTAAAGCAATTTACCATTATAAATAATGATAAAGGAAAAAAGGGTAAGTTTCAACTTTTTTTAGCCACTGATCTTTTTATTATTCCTGCTACCTGCTTCTGATCCCAGCAGATAAAAAGTATTATTTTTCATTTAATCGTAAAGAAAATGAAATAACTACTTGATGTTTGCTTTACTTTCATTACTAGTTCCCAACTACCCTTTATGGAGCATAAGTTTTACTAAATACATGAAAACCAAAAATCATTTAACCACAAACTGGATCAGATGGAAACAGTTTAAGTGTTGAGTTAGCTTTTAACGCGTAAAGAAACGCTACATACCAAGAAACCTGGGGTGAATCATGTCTTTCCTCTTCCCCATTGAAACGACAGAACACAACGTGTGCAGCTCTACATCTCAACGCAATATTATTTACAAGTCTTTAAGACTCTCTGTTCGTTGTCTATCATAACATAGAATTATTGTTAAACATAAACTGACATTAGCGGCTTTGAATAGAATTTGTATTGTTAGGCATTGAGACGGAATAAAAATAAGCTTAATCCTTCAAAAAAAATCTTTATATAAGTTGAATCAAAATTCTAATAGAGTTATTGTAGACTAAGAAAAATCTCTGTTTTTTACTGAGGACATTGTTAATTAAGAATAGCAGATTTGCAAAGCGGAGCTAACACGGGCTAAGCTAGCAACATTTGTGTTGTCATTTCCGTTTCCTGCCAATCGGAACCATAGGGATCATACACTCACTGCTGCCCCCTAAAGGACTAAATAAGACAAGCTGGAAAAACTCGAAGCACACGGTTTGTCACAGGTAAGGATTAACAGACATTTCCTTTCCGAAGAAGCTGAAGCTCATGAAGCCGATCAGTTGCTCATAAATGTGTCGTTTATGTTTGTTCTTCAGCTCGGATAATGTAGCTCAGGAAACAACTGCCGGCCTCTACAGAGAAATACATTGACCACAATCCACCGGGATTTAGTGAGCGCGACACAACCAAAGGTCAGTTACGTGTAGATTAGCGTGGTCGTAATAACACTTCTTTATATGTGTGTGTCCTATAAACCAATGTTTAGCTGTGTTTATTATTCCTGGTACAGCCAATTCTTTTCTTGTTATGCTGCTTCAATGTCCTTCGTTTTTTTGAGTGTCATTACTGTTGAATGCATGCTAAAAAGCTGAAGTTTAGGTAGTTCAATTTGAATGCATTATAAACTTATATATATAAATATATATCATAAAAAATCCCCGCAGGTGGATTTGTGTATCATTTAGAAAAAATATTGAATATACTATATGAAGTTGATAGTCTGAGAAAGTGAATTTGTTTTGGTGCTTTTGTAATTTCCCAGGAACCATGAATTACGCTCGCTTTCTAACAGCAGTCAGTGCAGCCAGAAAGTCTTCCCCCATCAGACTGCTGAGTGAGTATCTTTTCCATCACAACCAGCTGAGCAAAGCCCAGTTACTCACACTGGGAACGTTTTTCTTGTCATGTTACAAATGGCTCTAACACACTCAAACCTGGATAAACTAATGTTAGGTTTTGCTGCACTTGTTCTAGTCTTTTGTTTTAATTAAGGTTGAAACGATTATGATTAATCAATTATTGAAAAAATCATGGTCTAATTTAGCTATCCATTAATGGTCAATTGGGAGTATAGAAAGTCTAAAACATGCATTTGGTATGCAGTAATTATAGCAGAATACAAAAAAAAACAAAAAACAAAATATAAACATTTTGTATTTAAAATAACAAAACGTTTCTATTTAATGATATGCTCTATCAGGAACTCTTTATGTGGAAAATTTTTATTTGCACCTGGTTTAAATTCAGTAAAAAATAATAACAATTAGGATCTTTATTCTATTGTTAATGTAAAAAATAATTGACAGAATAATCAAATAGCTAAATGATTAGTTGCAACCCTAATTTTAAAACTGACTCAGCACTTAGATGGCCTCACTGTGGTCATTTTCTCTACATCAATACCACTGATCAGTTTGAGCTGATTGCCTTCTTTTTGATTCGTTCCTCTTTATAATCCAGTAATTAAACAAAGCTCTTTGGGTTTATGCCCACACACAGATAACACACACACTCATTATATTACCATCATCAGACCAGCTCTGAAGGTGGACTGAGGTAAACAGATCTTTGCACTGGAGTTATACATCTGTGATTGTCCTAACCTTGATTTATAACACGACTTCTCACAACCCACAAAGAGAAAGTTGCAATTAGGGCAAGATATTCAACTTTTTAAAGATACTTTTCTATATTTAAGCACTTAGGATTTTAATGTCTTGAATGATTTAGAATCTGTTACTAATCAGTTGATCCATTCATTTAGGCTGATTCAGATGTTCGGAGGTGATGCTCTGCTCTTCAAATGACAGGAGATACATCCATGTTCAAAAGATAATGCAGGCTCTAAAGTCTTATCATGATACAGAAAGTATTTAAAATGTATGGCATAAGTAAAGTTTGTCTTATTAAGACCTAAAAGAAAGCTTATTTTCTTATTAAATAGCAAAAATCAGAAGATTGATTACAGATAAGCCCAGCTTTGTAAAGTGGCAAAAAAGTATATCTGATATCACTGTGAGCATTTAGTTGAATCAAGTTGATTGTTTTATGATCTGATGGTGTTGCTTCTGATGACCCGAAACATTACAACAAAGTCTCCCCTTTGAAGCTGAGCTGCAGCAACGGTCGCCTCCTTCCCTCATCTCCCTGGCTGGTGGAGCTCCAAACCCAAACACCTTCCCCTTCCAATCAGCCTCCATCCAGGTGAAAAACGGTCCGACAATCACCTTTGATGAGACCACGATGAAGAGGGCCCTCCAGTACTCAGCCTCTAATGGGTGACCCAAACACTTCCACCTCCCATTTTCCTTCAGACTCCTGCATCGTGCTTGTTTGCACTGGTGTGTATAAAAGCACTTTACACTTGGCTAAAGTCAGACCTCCACCTGTGGTAGAATCCCTGAGCTGCTGACGTGGATGAAGAAGCTGCAGAAGGACCTGCACAACCCACCAACCTGCAGCTACAGCCATGAGAGGGGCCAGATGGACATGTGTGTGACCACCGGGAGCCAGGAGGGGCTCTGTAAGGTAGCATCACCACGCTTAACAGCTTAAACTAGGGCTGAAACAATTAATCATAATGAATCGATTGTTGAACTAATCGTCAACTGATTTAGTAATTGATTAATCGTTAACGTGAATATAGAAACTCTTAAGACAAGCGTTTAGCTAACAGAGCAACCCACCTAGAGCTGTAAATATACCAGAACTGTAAAAAATATATGTAAATATGTTGTATTTAAGATTTAAAAAAACCTTTTCTTCTGTCAATATACTCTCTACCCAGAACTCCTCAAGTGAAAACGTTTCAGTTTCCCCTGGTTTAATTCTGTAAAAAAAAAACCTTAATTAAGGAACCTTTTGCTATACGATTATTAGTCAAAAAATGATCGATAGATTAATTGATTAGCTAAAGCATCGTTAGTTGCAGCCCTAGCTTAAAGCTTTCCTTTAGGATCCAGAGGTGGAAGAGAATTTGATATCTTGATCTGGATAAATATGAAAAGAATAAGACAGAATCTAGAATATTTGTATCTTAAATGCATTTTCTTATTTGTAGGTGTTTGAGATGCTTGTAAACCCTGGAGACAACGTCCTCCTGGACGCCCCCACGTATTCCGGCACCCTGGCAGCGGTCAGTCCTATCTGCCTCATCGGGACGAACAGCAGCCCCACTTGCTCTGACCTCTTAACCTTGTCCGTGTCTCTCTCTCTATGTAGCTCCAACCTCATGGATGTAACATTATAAACGTACCCAGCGATCAACACGGCATGATCCCCGCAGCCCTGAAAGACATCCTCTCTCGCTGGGACCCATCAGAGGTGCACAAGCCTGGAAGCACGGCCCCCAGGATTCTCTACACCATCCCTAACGGGGGGAACCCCACTGGGGCCTCCATGACAGCAGAGAGGAAGAGGGACGTGTACGAGGTTTGTGCAAGTCACCTAAAATCTGCAGATTAGTGGAACTCTTTATTTATCTTTTATATTTTTATTAAAGCTGGCCCGTCTCTACGACATGCTCATCATCGAGGACGACCCCTACTACTTCCTACAGTTTGAAAAGGTACCAACAGCTCCCTTCATTCGGCTCATAAACGTAGTTCCTGCTTGTTTTGGGTTGAATCTTGGTCAAATCTCCCAGAATGCAGCTCTCTCACCTCGTTTGTCTTTCTGCGGCAGCCGTGGGCTCCCACTTTTCTCTCTATGGATGTAGATGGGAGGATTATCAGGACGGACTCCTTCTCTAAGATCCTGTCATCAGGGTGAGCATCAGATTCTTTTCGGTCTCTCTCCGGGTACCAACAAGTCCCGAGTGGAGAGTCGTGTTTCTGTTTGACTAAAACAAGTAAACAATCTTTTCTGTCACAATCCCAAACAAAGGGATCGTCTCCTTTAGGAAAAACCTACAAAGAAAGCAGCTTCCAGATGTTTTTAAATCTTACTGCAGGTGTGTAATCTCACACTGACAGGATTCTGTGCTTTAATATCTTTATTAAGTGAGGGAATCAACTCTAGAACAAAATCATAATATTATTTATTGACCGCCTAGAGTTCATGATCCTCATACTTTTATTTTTGGACCATTTTCTTATCCTCTGACTGATCATTTAAATCCTAAGTAGAGTTGAGAATAAAAAAAGTCAGTTTGCCAGTGGTTGTGGGTCCTGGTCTAATCTTCAATGAGAATTTTCTTGTGATAAAGTCAGCTTTTCAGCTCTGTTCATTGCAGTTCCTGTTTAGGAAGTTTAAACTGTTTGTTTGTTTTTTTTGTTATCATTTCTGAGTCATTTTTTTAAAATTTACTTACCTGATATGTTTTCCTTTCATTCCCATCATGAAGAGTAACTAATTTATATCCCAAGGGAAACAGAAAGTCATATGTTGCTATTTCAAACTAAAAAAAAAAGAAAGTAAAAAAAAAATTGAATAAAAAAATGCTAAACTTCTGTTTATTTCTTTAGAGTTTCAGTGATGCAAAAAGCTGCTTCACATGTATTAAAATAACACTTATATTCTTTATTTCATGAATTTACTCACTAAATAGATTTTAAATAGATTTTAAAAAGAACAAAGTACATTTTTTCATTGATTTCCTGCTCAATTTATTTTACTAGGTTAAAGTTTTTCACCAAGTTTAACTCAGGCAGGTAGTTTGACTTTAGGATCACTAGAAGCTAGAAGATTATGCTGCATAATGTTTGTATCCCTTCGCTGTTAAATCTCCAGCCTTAACTGTAAATATTTAACAAGCAGAACGACATATAAACCCATCTTTACGTTTTACATTTCTTTATTCTTTATTCAGTTACAGATTCCTAATCTCAGGGTTTCCACTGAGTCTAAAAGGTAGAATTATTTTTTATTATTTTACAGGTGTGAATAAATAAGCAACAAAATTAAACATTAAGAAAATGTTGGATTTTCTAGACTTTTATTGCACTTTTAAAAGGGTAAGAGTCTAATAACAGATCATGTAAAATTACAATGTTAGTGTTTTAACTCCTCACTGTTTTTGGTTGCAGGTCTGTTGGTGCATCTGTGTTCAGAAAATTATAAAATAACTTTTTTGGGGGCCTGTTTGGTAAAAAAAATACAACTTTAAATTCAGGTTAAACTAAATGTGGTTCTTAATCTGGGTCTAAAATGTCAAATAAAGCTGTAAATATACAGTTTCAGGAATTTGAAAACAAAAGTCAGGTTTCATAGAAACATCTCTAATGAAGCATAGTTTGTCCAAGTAGGTGGATTTAGATTAAGATTTTACAGGGATGCTATTTTACTGTGAGTTAAAGGCCTGATTTATCACTTTGCTCCATTTTCCTGTTTGTTTTCCAGCCTGAGGATCGGTTTTGTGACGGGTCCCAAACCGCTGGTGGACCGGATCGTGCTTCACATCCAGGCCTCCACCATGCACACCAGCACCTTCACACAGGTGACCAAAGCTTTAGCATGCCTCTTTTTTTTCAGTACCATCCTTCTTCAGTCGGTGCACAAAGAGAGGAGGAGGTTTTTCTTAGCTTTAAGGTGGCATTACATTTTTCCAACCATAAGGACACATTCAGGCTACATTGAAGCTTAGTTTATATTAGTGCCATCATCTTGTAAGCTCAGTCAGCTCCAGTTGTCCCACCTTTCAGGCGTTTCTCTTTTGCACATTATGAAACGAAGCAGCAGCAAGCAGCCATCTTCCACGCCTTCATTGTCTGTGGAAAAGCAGGTTTATCTGAGTAGGTGTTGTTAAACTGGGAGGATTTATGATGAAAGGCTCACTGTGGCGGATTTCATATCCCATGATGCCTCTGGAGGAGCTGCGGAGATCAGCTGACAGGAGAACCATGAGTTAAGCTTTAAGAAATGTGGCTTTTGTTGAAGAAGAAAGATACATGTAAAAAGATGTGTTATAGGATTAAATGATAATCGTGTTTCTTATTAGTTTCAGGAAGAAAAAAACAGCAATGTAAATGTTTATTTTTACGGTAGTTATTAGATAACCAGGACGTTTTCTTTCTTTTCAGCTCATGGTGTCTCAGTTGCTGCACAGCTGGGGACCAGAGGGCTTCCTCCAGCACATAGACAGGTACGACTCTTCCTACATGGCTGGTCGGACCCGTCCGGGACACAATTAGATCCCGTGAGGCTGCCCAGCATTAATAAGATGACAATCCATGCAACAGCGGTTTCCTCTGTCCTTGCAGGGTGATTGATTTCTACAGGAAGCAGCGTGATGCTATGATAAGCTCAGCTGACAGGTGGCTCAAAGGTCAGTGGACGGCTAAATGAAAACACTCGCCAGTAATATCTGGAGTTTTTGAGATGTTGATTTAAAAGTTGTGTACATGTTGGATTCAGTTTCTTGAGATGAGGAATTCTGGTTGTAAAACAAACTGAATGAAAGTAATACGGATAACCTTGAATGAGTAGACTCCACTAAATCCTAATAAAAATATAAGGAGGAAGCTAAAAATTAGAGTGATGGTAGGGAGGTCCTCCATCGTTAAAGACTTGGTCAGGGTAGTCATTTTTTACTGGCCTGCTTTTAATAACATTTAACATTTAAAGATGATTTCCCATCAGACCCCCTAAAACTTTAAAGGCGGAAAAAAAAAAATCAAGCTGATGACAAAGGTATTAACGGAGGGGCTGACGATCACAATTCTACCTGTTTAGAGGGTTTTAGGACTAATTTCTGTCTGAAAATGCAAAAAACAAAGCAGGAAATACTCTAAACTTTAGTTCTTAATGCAAACTCGTAGTACTTTGATAAAAGAAACGCATAATAGCACTTTTTATTTCATAAAGTTGGAGCAAACTTGTGGAACTGGTTTGTGATTTGGATGGAAGAAAAGTATCACAACCCCCCTGCAGTACCTCCACGACCCACTAGGGGGGCACAACCCTCAGCTTGAGGACCTCTGCTCTAGAAATCTGTTTATCTTGGATTTAAATGACATTTCTTATGTCTAAGATGAGAAAAACAGGCCTTGGATGTTTTGGTCCAAACACTAGAACATCCTAGTCTCCCATAGCATGATGCTGCCACCGCCATCTCAGTTTTTTCTCCTCACACAACACAACATTTTGCCTGCATGTAGAGCATTTAGGTTTGGTCTCATCTGATCAGAACATCTTTTACTTGTTTGCGGTGAGATCTTCAGGTAAGAGTTTGACTTGACAAAACATTGAACAAATCTGGATGAATCATTGTTGATTTACGAGATGATTTACTGTTTATTGGACAGATTTTCTGCTCTGAGAAAATGTGGTGCTCTAACAAAGATGTTAGATAAAAGACCTGAAAGGCCACACACTAAGACTAGTTCTGCGTTTGTGTTTGCAGATGTGGCAGAGTGGCACGCCCCGTCAGCAGGCATGTTCCTGTGGATCAAACTGAAGGGCATAGCTGATACCCAGCAGCTCATCATGGAGAAAGCATTGGAGAAAGAGGTCAGTATGTTGTGTTGTTTTTTTCCTGCTGAGACCTAAACAGCTGACTAAACTCCCTGCCGATATGTTGCTACAGCGCTCTTAGCATGCATATTGCAGATACCCTGAAGGTTTTTGTGCCTTTAAAAAAAAATGCTCTTCTCTGGGCCAGTGGTGGATTTAGTCTCTCAGAGCAGCGTGGGTTGGTGTATGTGAAGCAGCCCCAAGGCACATTGTCAGTGTTTCCTCCCACATATACACAGTGTAAAACCCTTATGACGAATAACTGGCTTTGTTCATGAGTGGGCACAGTCGGGCCTTTCCAAGGTCTTTGCACAGAGAGCCATCTCCTCTACATCCTGACAGTTTAAAGCCCTCACACTGTCTGCATATAATTGGGTAATTAGATTGGGCACATATCTATTTAAATAGGAACAAAGCACAAAACCTGAAGAAGTAGTTCAAATAAAGCATCTTTTTTACTGTTACAAATATTTTACTTCTTACTTGGAGTCATGGGAGAAATAAATCCATAAAATGATGTAGAGTCCATAGAAAGAAATACAAAATGAACTATAGACAGGGACACGCTTTCTAGCATCACAGCAATAAAAATTCCCACAAACAAAGTGAGTCTTCAGCCCTCACCCCTGCATCCACTCCCACACCAGACCATGAATGCAACTTCTCTGATAGAATGCCAGCTTGTTGAGTGTGAGAAAAACTAAAAGTCTGTACATAAGAATAATTCACTGGTTTATGCATATTCATTGTCAGCTGATAGAGCAGGTTTTCATCTTCTCTACTGAAGTACTGTTGAATATACCTTCCTGGGAACTGCTTAGAATACAATAAAAAGCATCAAATAATCATTAAAATTAAAATATTTGATTAATCCTTCCATACTGAGAAAGTACCTTATTTCTCAGCACGTGATCAAGGGTAACATTATAGGGTTTAAACTGTTTTTTAAAACTGATATTTTCACTGAAACTTTAAGACTGTTACCAAGTTATACATTTAAAAAAGAAATTCCAGTTACAATTGTAGTTTTTTTTTCTACATTATTGCTATTTTTTTGCTTCGGTATAAAACACAACATCATCTGCATACAGTGTTACGTCAGTATTTTTACATGTTGATTGGAGGTCAACATCAAAACTACCCTAAAAGTAATCCTAGTGGAACTCCTAATGTAAATCCTTTAAATGGTTATCTTTTTTTCTATTATTTTTTTAGGCTCTAGTGGCCTTTATTTTTGCGTTATTTTTGAAAGTAGACAGATGGGAAAGAGTTGTGTCAAGGACCGAAGCCTGTGTACATGGTCCCACGTTTAACGCCACACCCAGGGTTTTGGTTATCTTGTTATATCTCATAAAGCCATTGTGATAAATGTACGTCTCTAGATTTAACCAAAGTTTTTCATTTGAATCGAAAAATCATAACCAGTATGTTTGTTAGTGGTTGTGTAAAAAGCTGCACAGTTATTCTGTTAAATGTTTTGGGGGGGGTTTCTTCACAAAGTTTAAGCTGCTTTTCTAATTAACGCCCCTAAAGGTGCTTCTGGTTCCTGGAGGTGTCTTTATGATCAACAGCGGCGACCCATGTCCCTATGTCAGAGCGGCCTTTTCCCTCTCCACACCGGAGCAGATCGATGAGGTACGCAAACTTACCCGATGCGGTAAAAACAAAGAATAACACTGTTCAAAACAAAACTCACTCTTATCTCTCATATTTCTGTCCACAGGCTTTCAGAAGACTCTCTCTGCTCATCAAAGATGCTTTGTGACCAGAGCTTCCCTCCTTTTGCAGAAAGTTTCTAATTTATCGTATGACATAATTGTCAAGTTTACATGTAAAGCGATGAAACGTCACACGGGGTTTTAACCAAAGTCGAATCAAATCATTTTATTTATATGTTCAACAGAGGCAGGGAATACGTTTTATTTTGGTCGTTTCTGCAGCTTATCAAGGATATAACCACAGGGTTTTGTGAGAGGGGGAATAATCTTTACATAGAAATGGGTGGAAGAGACGACCCTGAACAATGATGTGTTTAGGTGTCATGTGGAAGCAGGTGAAAGTAACAGACCTGTCCACTGGGGAATCGGTAAACCCAAAGTAGCCGACTGTAACAAATGTTAATGTATAAAAAAGCTTTGTGAATAAAAAATATCAAAAGAAGGCTGTAGTCGTTTTCATTCTGAGCTTATTTCTTAAATCTTAGCAGTTTATCTTAATTTAGATTTATCCTTCCCAACCCTGTACCTTAATGCTAATGTAGTGTTCTTTAGTTTTAACTCTAACTACCAGGTGCAGTTTCTTCTATGCTGTACAGCAAAAATAACCCATTAAAAATACTTTCAGGGATTAATCTAGCTTCTAGACGACTGAGCCCTCAGAAAACATTTCTTTTATTGAGGGGTTCACTAACTGTTGAACTGCAGTATTTTTAAACAGAGATGTTTTAATTTAGTATAATTGTTAGCAATATTAAGTTTCCTTTGGCTGTTACACAACAAATACACTGAATTGTTTTTTTTCAGAGCTGGGGGGGGAAAATAGAGTAAACTTATTGTAACAGTTTATATGCTACACTATACTTTATATACATGTTTTTATTGAATAGAAGAACACATTCATTATGCTCCTTATTGTTGACTTTTGCAGGTTTAGGAGTAAGTGAGAGAACCTCTGTTTTTGTTGGCATCTGTGTGCATTAAAAAAAAATGTAGGGAGCTGCAGAGAAAAACCCAGAAAAGCATAAAACAAAAATCAGGGCAATCATTTAAAATATATTAAGAGAGCAGAACCAAAAAGCCACTTGTGGCTCTGCACTGAATTAAGTGAAATGTCCATGTCATTTCGATTATTTAAACTTTTATGTTGTTCCACCTGAAAATTACTATTTCGGTTTAAAAAATGTCATTTTTTTTTACCTAAAAGTAAAAAAAAATCCCTTTACTTGGAGAAAAAAAAAAGGCAACTGAAAGAATTAGTTGCTATAATATCCTAAAAGATCAAATAATGCTATTCTTTGCTATTCATAATTCAGGAATATTACATATGTTTTACCTATTGTAAATGAAAAGTTTCAATTAAATCAGTTAGAACTTAAATAAAACTGATAAATTCAGAGCAGGTGACAGAGGCTGTGGAGCACTAAGAAACCATCTAACTCTATTTATTTCTACAGTTTGTTCTAGTCTACTAGATGTGGTTAGTCCCATCTACTAGTTTGCAGATGTGTAACCAGTATGTTGGTTTTCTAAATGCAGGAGTGTTACTGTAGGAGTCATCTGTGGCTCGTTTTCTTGCATCTTTTAAAGTCTGAGCAGCTGACGATCACATAACGGTCCCCGCTGAGAACAACAGCGTCCATCTGTTGACTGTTCTCCTCCTCTCTGTACAGACGTCCTCCCTGCTGTGCTCAGATGAGATTTCTTTGTATTACAGAGTGACTGAGCTCTCAGGACTGTTTGAGTACAGCAGGAGCTTTCATCTGTGAAGGATAATGGGGTCAGTAATGCCAAGACGAAATACAGTTGTTGAAACACCGGCAGGAGTGTGGACAAAATAAACTGACTTTGCCCAAAGCTGAAGGGTTCTGCTTGATGTATCGCACAGTCATGAATAAAATCAGGAAATCCTTCGGGAAATATCTTATAAAACAACTTAGCTCTCGTTTTTGTTGAGTTAAAAGAAAAATATTAATTCTCATGGCTGATATAATAATCTCTGACTGTCAGAATCGTTTTTGTTTTCTCTATTTTGTGTCTTAACAGTCAAACAGAGAAGATAAAGTTCAGATAAACATGGACAAACCTTCAAACTCTAAACTTGAATTGATGTTCTCATATTAAAAGCCTTTTTGGCATGTATTGACTGTCTGCTGTGCTTTGACCTTGGTGCACAGCGCTGATTTCTAGACACACCGCAGCTTCAAGGCTGTTTGTAACCGTCTGAATTATATTGACTTGGTCTCCATTTAAAGCTGCATTTTTCCTTAGTTGTCATTTTTATTATACAGAAGCAAAGCACTCCACTTCCAGAGCCTTTTCATCATGAAAGCCTTTTATCTTAAAGGGCTTTTACCTCCAGACCATTTACCAACTACTAGATATCATATTATTGCAGACATAGACAGAACAGAACACAGGATTAAATGCCTTCTTGTCCACAATGGGTTGATTTTCTTTTGTCCTCGTATTGCTGAGTTCTAGCTCAGCTTGTGTTACCCTGAAAAGGGTACACATATGGATTTAGCGACTATTTAATGTGTTATGGGCACATATCTCTACATCTATTCAGCAGTTCTTTACAGTTTGTTTATTTTTTTATTATTCCCAGCAGGGCACTCTGATTCAGTCCCCCCCCCCCCCCCAAAAAAAGGGGGGCGCATCAAAATGTATGTTAAAATGCCCTCTTGGGAGCCGAAGGGTGTGTTGAAGTGCCCCCTTGGGAGCCTATATGTGCCCCTTTTCTTTATGTCCGTGTCCTTAAAAAGTCTGTGCTCACCAATGATTTATAGTGAGTCTTGGAGCTAATGTTAAACTCTTAATTTTTTATGGTGTACTAAGTTAGTGTAGAGGGGGAATTGATAAGTTCAAAGAACCAACTCCTTCCTTCCTTCCTTCCTTCCTTCCTTCCTTCCTTCCTTCCTTCCTTCCTTCCTTCCTTCCCTCTGCTAGGTGTAGTTGCTGGTTCTAGATCACCAGCGGCGGCGTCAGGAAGGAGGAGGATGGAGATCCCAGAGAACAAATAACTCTTCCACTGCAAGGTTCTCAGCCAAATACCGAAGCATAAATGGCTCACGGACAATGATGTAAGTATCAAACCGAAGGGTTTCTATCAGGGAGGTGCGGAACTTGTGGCTGTTTTCGGGTGGTTTACCGGGGCTGCCGTCGATGCTGAGTTGGCCGCTTGCTGTGGACCGTTCGGTGCCCGTCGAAGAGGTAACGTTAAGACGCAATGCTAATAATTACATCCCCGTTTGGACAGGAACCGACACTTCCAGGTCCATAAATTGAAAAACAACACAGTGCGCCTTTTAGGTGAGCATAGGAGCTTCCTCTGCCAGCTGCTCGCTGTGACACAGTTCTCTTAGGCTGCCATGATAAATAACCGCTATCCAGCACATATCCGCACCCCACGCCCTGATGCTTATATGTGTAGCAAAGCTGACGTTTGTTTAAAAAATGTGTATTATGTCTATATATTGTTTACATAATTTGACATACAAACATACATTTTGCTCCCTGACCCGATTCTTTTTCTGATTAGTCAAAGCTAGCAACAAATGTGAGTCAGTGTAGTCATCCGTTAAATAGTCGGAGCCCACGCCGCTCCGTTATGTGGCTCCGTCTGTCTTTTTCATGCAAGGCTAACCAAATGCCAAAGCTAATACAGAAGGACACCATGTAAAATAAGAAAAAATGTTGTTTGTAGTGTTTAACATAAACTAATACAACTATTTGAGTATTTTTTGCGAATTTTATCGAGTTGCTCGTTTCGTAATGCTGCTGATTTTAAGTATAATTAGCAGCCCGGTTAAGTTAGTTAGTGTTGCTATAGAGGTTTATAATGGCTAACGTTGTCTTGAGTAAAAACAGCCTAGTAAAAGGGGTCTACAAGAGTGGCAGGAAATGGCAAACCTCTGCCTGCTGTGTAATCTAAACATCAACAACATATGCAAGTGTAAAAGCGACAGTGCGCCACTTTAACACCACTTATTGAGTAGTTGTTGGCTAATTTATTACACATTTTTAAATGCTAAAAGGAGGACAGCCTTTTCCTGTCTTCAAAATGACTTCCTGGTCTTACTGTATTCCTCAAGCATAAATTTTAGAGTTACCATTGACGTGTAGGGTAGTTAAAAATAACTAGCACATTAATCATCTGCTTTGCAGTCAGGATAATGGAAAGTTGCTTGTTTTTGTCATAATTTCAGCTGTTCTTAAATAGTAAATCTCGTTTAAAGATTCAATGTTCTCTACTGCTGGTATAAACGTTGGTTAAGGTGTGTAAAATGCATTTAGATGGATGAATGTTTTACTGCAGGGACAAAAGCTCTGAAATCTAGAAAAAGAAACCGTTATTTTGATTAAATTCATTTAGTGAAAGGAAAAGATTTGTTTTGTTTTTACTAAAATCATTGCGTTCTTTCCTGCTGTAAATACTTTTTACAGCCATCTGTTACAAATATGACAGCTAAGACTTTAAAGCTTTATGACTGCAGATTGAGGGATCTTTGACCATTCTCTCTAGATTGTCCAAATTAGGATTCTTATCCCACTAAGGTACTCGGAGATAATCAAATGTAATTTTTTTGTTTTTTGCAAATTCCTCGCTGTTTTTTTTTTTTTTTTGTTTCTGTTGGGAATCCATTATGTTGTGAACTCTGTGAACATTTCCAGAGCTTGTTTAATAGAGAAACAAAGAACAACAGAGGTCTGTCCCATAATTAACACTGAGAAAGAGGTACTTTTCCATGAATACATTCTTTTTTTTTAGGTTGTTTTTTTGTGTGACTGAAACTGGCCAAAGTGTTTGTTGTGGAAAAGCTCCCTTTTCACTCAAGCGCACTTCATATGTTTACATTGTTCATTCAGGGATAGATAAGCCTTTTTCTGTCCTCGCATGTCTTGTAAACAGCTGGTTAGCGGAGAACAGCTATTGAAAAAAAACGTGCCTTTTATTGCCTCATTTTTACACGGTAACGAAAAAAGAACGTATGGATTACTAACTAAAAGCTCCAGAAAGACTCTTATCTTAAAAACAAAGCTTCATTTGCATTTATTTTAAACACATTTAATTGCTTTCTGATGAGTGCGAACTTCAGGTTTTTATTTTAAATGCATTAATACTTAATCTGGATTTTTTTTTTTTCCTTAATTCGTCTCAGTAAAGTTGGGTTTAAAAATAAAAACACTAGATATTGCTACTGTAATGAAAGATTTATTTATCTTAAGGCTTTTTACCATCTTTTCCAGGGTGTCAATAATTATACTGTTTATATCCTCTATTTAAGACATGATTTTCACTATTTTATTGCAGTGAGATGCTTCACATCAAAGGGCTGAATACCAGACTGCCTTCTTCTATCGAGAGATAGCCAGCCTGCAGGATGGAGCCCCAGGTGGAATGACACGCCATCTTTCCCCTCCGGGTTTCGCACCAACGTTTAAAAAAAGAAAATGTTCTGGACCGGCGGATACGTTTTCCTAGCCCTAGCGTCTCTTATCGCCTCTCGCTCTGCTGAGTCGTCCTCTGTGGACGCGGATGGAAACCGCACAGAAAATACCAACGTGACAGAAGGCAGCGGCTTCCTCCCGGTGGTGTTCACCAAAGTGAGCCAGATAATCGCCAGAGAGCGGAGCTGCGTGGTGATTGATTGCAACGTCACCGGAGACCCGTTCCCCACCGTGGAGTGGTTCAACTCCCATGGGCGGCGCCTGGACACGCAGACGAGTGGTGAGGAAGACTCCTGGCGACTTCAAACCTGCTTATTGGTTTTTACTTACTGCGACACACCTCCGTCAATGCTGTAGTAAGAGGAAGTGTTCAGGAGTTTTTAGCAAAAACGAGGTTTCACATCTTGAAATTATGCAGCAAAGAGCTTCAGATCCTTAATGACAGTTTGAATATCACAAAGTCTTATTTTCTAACAAAAAGTCTGCAATCTGGTTGAAGGCTTTTGTTATCAAGAAAAAAAATATTGGAAAATATCAGCTTGCTGATAGAAACACTTTGCTTCTAAAGTTTAATTTGATGATAAATTAGTCATTTTCACTTACTGGCAGGTTTCTCACCTTACAAACATTTCGGTTTCACTAACAACATGGATTTCCATTTGCTTATACAGGTTTTGAAACTTTTTTCAAATAAAACGAGAACCGACTTTCTTAAAATAAAAAGAATCTTAGAACAGTAAGATGTCAATCAGTAAATAAAACAAAAATAAGCTTTTTTTTTTTTTTTTTTTTTTAAACCGAGCAATGGATGCTTTTACATGTTGTCACCAAAGTCTCCAACAGCACAGTGAAAAGTCACCAGTTACTTTCCTAAACAACTCGAGGGCCTAAAAACTCCCAAAATCTAGCGACAAAGTCACTGACAGCAGTGTGTCTCTCTCCCTCCAACTTGCTCCTCGTCTATGGCGTCATTTTTGTGCCACTGACATCATTCTCAGGTCTGTGAGAACGATGTACAGCGTTTAAACTCACAGGCCCTTTGCTCAAAACCTGTCCTCAGTGGGCGCTCGGCTTCATCCCCGTTCCTTCTTGTCTTCATTTAAGAGTAAATGTTGCTCAATTAAATACTTTTAGCAGTGATCTATTGTAAAAGACACAAACTGTCTAGAAGTAGAGCGGCACAGAGTAAGTCGTCATCTGTTTCAGTCAATACGCCGTGCTAACTTTTAACATGCTTAAAGTCGGGAGAAGCAGAGGGACATAAGGCGTTTAAAAATAAACCTCTGTGTTTTCTCTAACACGTCTTTTGCTCCTTTTTTTTTTTTTTTTTAGTCAGAGAGAGAATAAGACTTCAGGCAGATAACAGGAAGGCTGTGTTGATGAAGTCCATGCAAAAACAAATGTTTTAGTAATGCTAGTACTAGTCGCACTGATTGCTATTATAAGATGCTAAACTGTCTAATGATTAGCTCTTTTCCTAAAGGGTTAGCGTTTTTAGCGTGCAAATGGTGTAACATCGGCTTGTTGTACAAAAGATTCAAGACTGATCGAGAAAGAAAGACGATAGAAAAAGACATTTTAGATGTCGTTTGTAGAAAATGTTGCTCAAACTTTTTAGTATTTAGGTCTTGGTGAATAAAAGGGGAACATGTATTATGTGGATAGTAGCCTATGAGGGAATAGTTGACCTACTTAGTGTAAACAAACAGGTTGAAGAAGCTTAGAAAAAGAAAAGTTTCCTGTCAGGCAGCTGGGAGTTGTTTATTTATACCAAAATAAAAACAAAACAAAAGAAAGTCAGAAGCTGGTCAAAGGGATTCATGTAAAGTGAGGATTATGTCACAGTTCCTGCATCATTTCACACATTTAGACCTGTTTGGATCTTTATTGGACAGGAAGTCTTAAATATATAAGAAATAAAAGGAACAAACTTGTGTTCCTGATTCCGTGTGGAAAGGAGAGTGTTTTTATGTGGGGCCTCTCTGTGCCAACCTGTTGTAACGTGCCATCAGAGGCACGAAGGAGGAGGAGGAGTCATTAGTCTTATTATTGTGACCCATAAACCCAGAACTGCAGCTGCACAGTTCAGAGCCTTCTCCCTCTGGGTCACACAGTAAAAAAATGCCCTGAGCATCACAGCTTTTCTTCTTTAAGGATTAGTGCTTTTAAAATCCTGCTTTTATTCTCTGACCTTGTTGTTTTCTCAGTGACCCTTTCTGATAGCATCAGGCAACGCATCACTGGTGTCATATGAGACGACAGGCGAGATCAAATTAGAAAAGTGGCCTTGAAAAGCGGATGGGTGGGATGCAGTTAGGCTGCATTTCCTGCTCATTTAGCTCCTCCTGAGGATACAAAGTCTGCTGGGATCATCGGTTGTGGTGAAGCAGAAGATATCAGCGGGGTTGATGGAAATCCTCTCATATCCGTTTCCACTCAGCTAGATTCTGAGTGGGGGGTAAAGTGAAACCCCAAATAGGAATGGTTTAACAGAAATCACATTCCACCACAGACACTGTGGAAGCTAGAGGGAAAAAAAAAAAAAAAAAAGTGTGCCAAGTAGCGGATCAGCTTTGCTTTGACCAGTCATTGGATTCAGCTGTTTGTTTTTGTTATCTAAAGGTCACAAAACCTCCACTCAACCCTTCCCTAAAAGCTCGGGACCTGTTTTGGTGACGGAGAACTTTGGTTTACGGGACTATTTGGCTGTAGCCTTAACATCTAACAGAGAGAGTGTGGCATCGAACCTGTGATCCACGGCCTCCAGTGGTAAAAACACCCATCTGGATCTGTTCCAGTGAGATGCACAAAGGCAACATTAACATTCTGATTATCAGCTTGATGAGCAGCAGTTCAGAACAAAACAAACAATCAGGCGGTGCCCTGTAAGTCCGATATGTTTGAGACTCTGTAAATACCTGTTTAAACCGCTGCAGCTGCCTACTTGTCTCCACATGTTGCTCCATGTATAATTAGCTCTCTCCAAATGAACGGGGTAAACAAGTCTCTTTTTTTTTTTCACATTTTGTCACCTTTATTTACACAATTCTTTTTTTTCTTATTTAACTGATTTGCCTTTTTTCTTATCAAACTCAAACCTTCATTTATATAATCCAACAACACTATTCACCTTCAGAAGTGGCCATTTATCTATTAGACCAGCATTATGGTTTAACTACGGTGGCTGACAGGAGCAAACGTGCAGTAAACTGTGAAATGAACTGAAAAAACATGCGATACAAACAGAAAACAAGAATTGCTGTCATCGCTAATAATAGAAGCAAAAACCCGCAGTCAACAAAACTAATGCAAAGAAAAAATACTGCAACCACAAAAAGAGTTAAAAAAAAAAAACGGCAGCGAACTCCTCAAATTGGAAATGTTCCAGACCACTAGAGGGAGCTGCATCATATTAGCACGGCTCAACAACAGAAACCAGCAGAGGAATATTTGACCAAAGAATCGGTATATTGTGTTTTCATCAGGATAAAAAGGCCTCATATAAACAGGCATCGTCGTCATGGTGCTGTGTGTGTGTCTGCAGGAGGGAAATGGTGGCTGCTGGACAACGGCGTCCTCAACATCACCAGCATCAAGTTTTCCGACCGAGGCAAATACACCTGCATGGCCACCAACGTCCACGGCAGCTCCAACGCCACGGTGACGCTGCGCGTGGTCCTGACCAACGACGACATGGGCGTGTACTACATGGTGGTGTGTCTGGTCACCTTTACCATCATCATGATCTTGAACGTCACACGCCTCTGCATGATGAGCAGCCACCTGAAGAAGACGGAGAAAGCCATCAACGAGTTCTTCCGCACGGAGGGCGCCGAGAAGCTGCAGAAGGCCTTCGAGATCGCCAAGAGGATCCCCATCATCACCTCGGCCAAGACGCTGGAGCTGGCCAAGGTGACCCAGTTCAAGACCATGGAGTTCGCCCGCTACATCGAGGAGCTGGCCCGCAGCATCCCGCTGCCGCCGCTCATCATGAACTGCCGCACCTTCATGGAGGAGATCCTGGAGGTGGTCGGGGTGGAGGAGATGAGGCACACCTTCGTGAGGCACGCCCCGGAGTGGCGGCGCGACGCGCAGGGCTGGATCCCCTCCATCGGGATGCGGGACGTCTTCACTCTGCTGCAGCTGAGGGAGAGAGAGCGCAGCGAGTCCCCCGCCGCCGATTCGGACAACTCCTCCCTTCACGAGCAGCCGCACCACATCGCCATCCAGGCGTCTGTGCACCCTCCCCTGGATGACGGCGACGGCGCTCTCCAGCAGCCCTCACCATCTCCCTCCCCTCCCACCTCCCCCATCCTGCTGACTCCGGAGCCCCTGAAGGAGCTGCTGGAGGCTCCCGTAGAGGAGCAGAGGGTGAGCAGCAGCCCTCCCTGTCAGGTGTTCTATGAAAGCCATGTGTGAGTGAAGTGGGAGGAGGTCCGACACCCCGCTATGCATCTCAACCTAAAGGCTAAGACCTCCATCACACTCGGAATGAAACAATCCTCTTTTTATTCACTGTTCTCTCTGAAGTTCCTTTAACATTTCATGAAGGCACAGAAATCAGAGGCTTTTTAGACACTTTTCACTTTGGATTTTCATGCTTGAATGTAAACAGGTAGGTAGTAATAAATATGTAATAAGCAGAGAATTGTATCAGACAACATTATTTAAGGGGAAGCGAGGAGGATTTATCCAGCTTGTAGTTTCTTAGATTCTCTGGGTTTTTGTATTTTTGCCTCATTCACTCAAAAGATTCACATCCAGACCCCCCCCACACACCCCACCCTCTACACACAGCCGCTCTGCTTAACCACAGCAGCTTAAAGAGGAGTTTGATTGTACACACTTTCTTCAACAAACATGCAGGCAGCCCAGGATCTGTGATCATACGTTGCTACTTAGAGACACGCCTCTGTGCAGTTTGTTCCTTTGAGATATTTTATTTCTAGAATATTAGAATATTCCCTCATGTGCTGTGGTCCTGATCCTCCTTAGGGTGGTTGTTTTTCTTTCCCTCTTCATTCAGTGTTTTTGGTTTCTAATCCGACTCCCTGATCTGAGCTCTTTCTTTCGTCTGCAGAGGCTTTGCTGTAAACTTGCATGTTGAAGTGGACAGTTAATGGACTTCTAATTCCTGGACATAAAGGAGCCGTAGTGTTTTCTTCCGTTGCTTGCCTGAAGCTCCAGTCTCTCAATAAGACGAGCTGTTGTGCTTTTGCTGGTGCTTTTCAGGTTTCTCTCTATTTTTATTTTGTTTTTTCCTTTTTTTTTTTGTTGTGAAATAAAACTGCTGTGCTCTGCGATTAAACTAAAACTAAGATGTGTGTCTCTTTTTTTTTTTTTGTAGTCAGTTTCACTTCTAGAGTTGAAATGTTTACGAAAGTTTTCTGTTCCCACTGCTGTTACATGCGTCAGCTACATGTTAAAACGGTGGAGAAAGGCGCTAGACTTCCTGTAAGGGTCTAAAATAAAGGATGATTTAAAAAAACTGCAGAGATTTGTTTTGTTTACCACAGTTAATGATTGTAGGTTTATATACTTAACAAGATTAGACCAAGAATAATGTGAATTATAACTTTAACAGAATTTTTTTTCCCTCCAGTGTGTTTTTATTTTCTTTTAGGCCTAAAAATATATATATTAACTAAATAAACACTGTTTGTTATAATTTCAAAGTATTTTAACAGTGGATGCATCTCTTCCCTTCCTCTCATTCACCCCTTTATTTTATTCAATATTCTTTCAGGTTTTCTTTTTAAACCACTTTAAAAGACGTTTCTCATCCTACACAGATAATATTACATCTGACGCTTCGGCCGTTATGCAACTTTATAGTTCTCACGAATTAAATGCATATTCAAATCTATTGGCTCCTCTTTTATCCAACATTTATTTTCTAATGTAAAAAAGGAGGTATTTTTTATTTTAAAATTCATTGTTTTCCAAGTGTTTCAGATTTTCTCTGTGGAAAACAGCCTCAGCTGTTTTATGGCTCTCAGCATCGATTTCCCTCAGTGATCAAAGGCTCATCCAGGAGTGAAAGTCTCAAAGACTCAATAAAATCTGATGGCTTTCCTTTGAAAACTCAAACTGAATTTGACTATTTAATAATTAGGAACAATGAGGATGTATTTAACTTGGATTCATTCTCTGAATCACTTGAACTGGCTCTTTTTTCAAATTGCACACATTTTTGCTGTAATAGAATAAAATTTACCAACTGAATTGAAAACTAGTTTTAGTTCAGAAACAGTCGCTCATCACTTCATCCGCACCTCAATCAACAACCATCTGCACCACGATCTTCCAGGCCGGAGATTTGAAACCTTTACAAACCAAAGAGACATTTTCACATTTAGCCCAGATAAGTAAATCTTAAAAGCCGCAACTTGAAGAACAAAAACTCATGACTTTTGCTAAATACCTACAGTTAGGGCCAGAAATATTTGGACAATGACACAAGTTTTGTTATTTTAGCTGTTTACAAAAACATGTTCAAACATGTATTTTTTTTTTTTTTAAATATAACTTTTTTTTGCAATAAGGTGATGCTAATATTTTTTTTTCCTATTAAATCTTTTTTGGTCAATGCTGAAAAAAAATATTTCTTTAACCTAATAACTATTTCTGTACA
>JAUZNJ010081589.1:0-23902 GCA_034780135.1 Jordanella pulchra | reverse complement strand
TTTTACCAAAGTCATATTTTGGAGCGGTACCTATACTTTTACTTGACTCTGAGATTTCAGTACTTTATACAACACTGATCAAAAGACCTAAACGATACCAGCTGCCTGTTTCAGTCGTCTTTTAAATCAGGCTTTACCCGCTCATCTTCATATGCTGTGTACATGGCATAAAAAGGTCTGACTAGCCAGGCTAGTATTTGCAGCATTTTCTCTTTGGCTTCTGATTATTTTCTGTGATTTTTTTTTTTTTTTTTGCATTTGCTCTGTGGTCTCTTTAGGTTTTGTTTTTATTTTTTGTATTTACAACTTTTTGTCTTTGTATATGTTTTAATTGTTTAGTTTTTTGCTTTTGTTTTTTTTCTATACAGCCTATATATATCTTTTTTGGTTGCATTTAATTTTATTCTTTTGTGTTAAGGATTTTGCATTGTTCATGCGTTTGCTGAACATTTAGTCTTTTGTTGCACGTTTGTAGATACACTTTTTAATTGCAAATAGTAGGATGCCCACAGAATACAAAATTCATTTAAGTTTGGTCAAAAATCATTACCAAAACCAAGTTTTGTAATTCTCAAACCACAACTTTAATCCAAGAAAAATGCGTTGGCATGAATGATTCCTGCAAACTATTCAGAAATTAAGGCCTGTAAACCTTGAGCAAAACCAGCCACTAGGATTCAAATCAAACCCAGGACCACATTGCAGCTTTCTCAAAAGTTCCAACGTGCACTCTTTAATTTCATACCAAAATATAATACTTTTAAAATGTATTTTTATTTTAATAGCCTAATATTTTAAAATAACTTGGTGCAGCTGCACGTTTAGGCTGAAATGACAAAGTAGGTAACTTTGGAAAAGGTTTAAAATTATGTTTCATTTTGAAAACAGAACAGTCAGTCTGCTTCCTGTTTCTGTTCCTGCTAAAATTGCGCGCGCTCCCGTAGAGTGGAACGAGGAGCCCGCGAGCAGCCAGCCCGGCGGACGGAAACATCACGTGGTGACACATCTTTACGACTGACGTCACCGTCCCCATCTCCAAGCAACCTCTCCATCAGCACTCGCGTCACCAAGCGCCCTAGCCGAGCAGTTGCTCGGCAACCCGTGCCTCGCGCTCGGGTCCGGCCTCGCCTCGCACCTAGCTCGGAGCTCTGACGCGGGTGTGACGTTAATGAGGTGGGTATCAATTTGTTATGGTGGCGGGAGGGGGGAGGGCGCGTGAAGGAGAGAGGGAGGAGGAGGAGTTCCCCCTGCGAGTGCAGAAGCCCTCAGCTCTGCATTCCGGCGGAGCTTTCAGGCACACACCGACGCAGAGCAGTCCCGGGCCGAAAGCCTTACAACCGAGCTCCCAGAAAAGTCCTGAAGGGGAAAAGTTGTCTCCAACAGTTTTTCCCTCTTTAATGGGTTTGTTATTCGGAGCTATAGAGGAATGGTTCACTTTTCGACACAGCTGTCTAAACTGTAAGAGAAGGCGCTTTATGTCTTTTTAAGGTAAGACCTCATCACTTTTTTTCTTGCTTAATATGTGTTTTATACCTTATTTTCTCAATTAACAAAAATAAAGTAATCAGGCCAATTGGGTCAAGTACAACCATTTTAACCTGTTTCTTTTAGAACACATTTAGTAGACAAGTGTTTGTTCTCGGTCTAATTTGTGAAACGGTGATAATTGATAGTCATAATATATATATATATGTATGTATGTATGTATATCAGATAATATTTATGATAAAAATGGCCCTTATCTTAAATAATAATGATAACAATAACACCTACTTTTAGACGTCACTTCTCCCTTTTCTTTTTCTTCCTTTTGTCTATAAAGATTAAATGGATCGTATCAATTAAATTAGTATTTATTTTAAGTGACATTTTCCTTTCTCCCTTATCTTGTCTGTACAGGTTAAAACATACCTTTTAGCGTTGTTACTACATTTTCTCCATCATGGTGATCATGACAGACACCAGCAGGGCTCAGCCCAGCCCTGCGCAGGGGAGACCGCTTCAGGTCGGCTTCTATGAGATCATCCGCACCCTGGGAAAAGGAAACTTTGCAGTGGTGAAACTGGCTAAGCACAAAGTCACCAAAACACAGGTCAGTAATCTATATCCTATGATGCACTTGTAGTTATTTCAAATTTGATGCACCTTTTTTTGTTCAGATCATTTTATTTATTCCATGCTTATAATTTTTCATGTGCTCCATTTTTCCAGGTGGCAATAAAGATCATCGATAAGACTAGGCTGAGTCCATCTAACCTGGAGAAAATTTACAGAGAGGTTCAGATTATGAAGCTGCTGAACCATCCCCACATCATCAAGCTCTACCAGGTGTGTGTCTTATCTTATCTCCTCATCTTCTGCGGTTTTGCATGTGGTTCAACAGTATGTGTGCAGATTACTGGAAGGCGTGCAGGTTCTGAGTTTTCCTCCTTAAGCCTTGGAGTAGATCTAATTTTGTGCACGAAGGTGACGTAGTAAACTTTGCACTTTCAACAGCGTCGAAATGCAGTGTTGTGCGTCATAATTGCCTGCGAAAGGATATAGGATTGGGAATGTGTGAGGGAAGGAAATAAGGGGCATTTGGCATTTAAGCGTTTTTTTTACCAGCTTGTGATGAGCCGATATTCTCAGAGTACTTTAAATCACAAGCACAGAACAACAGCATTAGTGCAATCCTATTTGACCTCCCTCTCTATCTCTCACTCTGTGTGATACAAGGGCAAGGACAGTTACGGGCACCAGTCAATTTTGGGAAAAATGCATTTCTGGGTTTTTTTTTTTTTTTTTTTTTTTTTCTTGGTTGTATAATCGTAGAGGCTGGCTGCAGAAATGTTGGTGTCAGAGCAGTCAGGTGAGTTCTGGTGAAGGAAGAGTGCAGCATCAGAACATTAATTCCAATTAGCACTTGTTAGAGCCAAGTGCAATGTGTTTGCGAGTCACGTGAAAGCCTCCTCACAAAGCGCTGCTTTACCCCCTAATCAAATTGAAGACTTAGTGAGAAGAATCCGCTTTTACCGTCTCAGCTGACCTTGCTTGCACTTTGGCACCCGACTGGCAAGGAACTCATAAACAAATACCCCTGGGAAAAAAAGCACACACCATAGTCTTTTCATTATTATTCTCCTCTATGTTTTATGTCGTTTATAAGGTCTAATAGCACATTTGAACTGAAAGAATAAGAACATGACATCATAGATGTGAAGCCCTACATCATTCCTTTCACATGCAGATATACATATTAGATCAATATCAACCTATGAATAATAGCAAAAATATTTACCCTTATCACTGAAGAATAATTATAACGATCCTATTTCAATTGCATTGTTTAGTGTAAATCAAATCTTACATTAGGAGTAGTTTGATGTGCAGCCTAATTCAATTTTGAAGGGAAATTTGATTAGACATAGCAACAAAAAAAAACAAAAACCACAACATTGTGCATTCAAAGCGGTTCCTTTACCCTATTTGTTCCTGATATTAATGTATTAGTTCTACAAAGTCTATTAAGAAATTAATAGTTTTTTTTAATTGAATTTCCTGTTTATAGCTTCTGATGGAAAATTAATACAAATACATTTTAAAAATACAAATACATCTTCAGCTCAAACATTGCAACTGTAGCAACAGGTGGGGGCGGGGTGCTTCTTTGTTGATCCTTCTTTATGGTTGGAGAAACTTTGCATACCTTCCCCGTCTTCTCATCGAAAGGACAGAATAGACTCATAACAGGCCTTTATGGATGCAGTTTGACACGGCTTAATGTCTTAACTGGCAGATACTAAGCTCTTCCAGTCCCTACATCGACAGGAATCAACCCGCAGCGAATGAGAAGATGATTAATGCCTCAGTGTTTGGGCTTTAATAGGCCAGAAACCACTGATGCTCAGGATGTTTTGTTATAGAGCAGCAGGTGTGACTTGGTTTGGCTTATTAGTCATGAACTGATAAAAAAGAGCCATGTTGCATCACTCAGATGGGTCTCGTGTCTTTCTGTAGCCTCTTTTTGACCTAGCCTTTAGCTGTGGGGTTGATGAAGATGATGCTAGTCACATAATCCTCTTCTTCCTGTACAAAGGAAGGAATCTGGCATAAGGCGGTCTTATGATCTTCGTCTTTGTACTGTTTTTTTTTTTTCCTTTCCTTCGTCCCTCTGATCAGCTGCTGCTTCCATTCTGTTACCATCATCATGAGAACAAGATGCACCCCCCCCCCACCCCCCCCATAATCAACAATACCTGACCTCTCTTTTTTTTTTTATCAGTAAACGCCCCAGCTGGGTGTTACTGAGTGTTAACTTAGCTGATCTGATAGTAAAAGTTTATTACTTGGTATTGATTGCACCCCCCACCCCACTCCCAATCCCGGTTTACTAAAAGAAAAATCCTCCATTCAGTGGAATTGGTGACTTTTAGTTCAGAGCCGGCCTGCGGCGTCATCCATACAGACTTTTTGTTGTCTGACGGAAAATTGCTTTGTTGTGCAACCTTTCAGCTGAAACTGCTCACTCCCTGGGGGGGTGGGTGGGAGGTTTAGAGGAAATGGAGGCCCTCTGTGTGCTCCAGGAAAGGACTGGGAATTTCACCGCACGTACGCTGCTTTGAACACAAAAGATAGACCCAGTGAAGCAAGCCCTATGTGAATCTGTTGCACTTTATTCACCAGTAAGGAGGCTGGAAATTCAACACTAGCAGCATGTGTTGCCAACTGGTGCTAACCGCAGAGAAACACTCCCAATTATTGAAGTAGCTGGTCTGTGAGTGAATGTCAAGAATTTTTTTGGTCAGGTCTTTGTGTTGACGTGTGTAAACCAGCATTTAAAACATGATAAAAATGCGTTAAGGAAATCGCTCAGCTTATGTAAGCAGAGTTCCAATAGAAAACATTTTGGTATTTTTTTGTAATGAGTGGAACAAGTTTACAGGGAAGTATGAGAAGGAGGTTTTGGTGGTTAGGAAATGTCTGGCGGCTGCTCTGGATTTCTTGGAACAAGGCTTACACTTGACTCAGTCACATTAAACTCTCCTCTCTCTCTCCCAGGTCATGGAGACCAAAGACATGCTGTACATTGTGACAGAGTATGCAAAGAACGGAGAGATGTTTGGTGAGTTCCTCTCAGATCCCGATAATTAGCCTTATCAACCCTTTCACTTTCATTTTAATGTCTTGAGATCAAGTATTATTTACAGAACTGTAATGATGCAGTGTTTCTGATTTGTCGTTAAACACCATTCTGTAGCTCTGATCAATTTATACCCTAAATGTTAAACACTGCACAAAGAATATTTCAAATTTTAACTCAAACATTCCCTTTCCTCTTCCAGACCACCTGACCTCAAACGGCCGCATGAGTGAAGACGAGGCGAGAAAGAAGTTCTGGCAGATCCTCACAGCGGTGGACTACTGCCACCGACATCACATCGTCCACCGCGACCTGAAAACCGAGAACCTGCTGCTGGATGCCAACATGAACATCAAACTGGCCGGTAGGTCTCTAAACAACTCACTGCTTTCAGGTTTACTGGGAAGCAAAATGCGAGACAGAGTTAATTGGTTTAAGAGTATTTGCAGGCTCTCTGGGATTCCTAAACGGCCCTAATTAAATCAGCATTGCTCTGTATGTGTGTTGATTAAAAGCGAGCGATTGAGTCAGTTCACTAGCAGTAATTAGCAGAGGGGATTGACAGCAGCAGGGTGTTCCTCGTATTTAAACAATGATTGAAGACCTTTTTGTTTATTTTTTTGCTTTGTAGACTTTGGATTTGGAAACTTCTACAATGCAGGGGATCCTCTAACTACATGGTGTGGCAGCCCGCCTTACGCCGCGCCTGAAGTGTTTGAGGGGAAAGAGTACGAGGGACCACAGCTTGACATTTGGGTAAGGCACATAACATGAAAATAAAGCGGTTAACAGGAGATATGAACCCTGGGTTAACCGTTTCTCTCGTGTGTTCTCACAGAGCCTCGGTGTGGTGCTGTATGTGCTGGTCTGCGGCTCTCTTCCGTTCGACGCTCCAAGCCTTCCCGCTCTCAGACAGAGAGTCACAGAGGGGCGATTCAGGATCCCCTTCTTCATGTCTCAAGGTAATCATCTTCCTTTCAGGAAAATCTAAAAACAAGCTTCCCGGAATCAGCCAGACTCATTGTATGTTTTTTACACCCGACAGACTGTGAAAATCTAATCCGTAAGATGCTAGTGGTAGACCCAGCTAAAAGGATCAGCATAGCCCAGATCAAGCAGCACCGCTGGATGCTGGCCGACCCGTCGGCCGCTCATCAGACCCTCAGCCATTCCCTCACTGAATACAACTCCAACCTGGGGGATTACAGCGAACCGGTCCTGGGAATCATGAACACGCTGGGCATCGACCGGCAGAGGACAATCGAGGTAACTGAGCTGGAAAAGAAAAAAACTTCTCACAACTCTTTCCTCTACACAGCCTTGTTTATATACCAAAGCTATTTCTGTTTGAGCTGCTAGTCATTAGGGGCATACAGAGGTTTGGGCACCTGCAGACAAAAAGTAACATCAGAATGATTTTGCTGTGGAAAAGAGGCTTTAGCAGTTTTTTTTTCCAAAGCTTTGTAGATCAAGTTTACCTCAAATCAGCAGCTGTAGTGTGTTATTTCTGTAAACAGTCACTAATTTGCTGTTTCTTCCTCCCCAGTCTCTGCAGAGCAGCAGCTATAATCACTTCTCTGCAATCTATTACCTGCTGCTGGAGCGAGTGCGAGAGCATCGCGCTCAGCAGCTGAGTCGGCAGTGTGGGACGTGGAACCAAAGACCCAGGAGCACGTCTGACTCTACCGGCCCAGAGGTCAGAGCTCCACCACCGTGTAGAAAATACAAACGTTCCCTCATTTACAATTTATTTTAAAGCCTTTTTGTCTTTTCTGTGTTCCTCTAGGTTATCATGGAGTCCGGTGAGGCGTTTAGAACTCCTCCTTTTTCACTTCCAGCCAAAAACACTCCTGTTCACTCTGAGGTGGAGTGTGACCAAGGTGGATTATTCCAGGTAAATAGAAACCTAACAGCATTGAGCAGCTCGCTGTAGTCCACAGAAGACCACAAGTTAATGCAGCATCCAGTCTCCAACAACAGTCTTCCTCCTTCTGTTTGCCAGCGGGTGGTGTTCCCAGTGGAGGCCAGTCTGAACAGGCTCCTCTGGAACCGCTCAATTTCACCCAACAGCCTGTTGGAGACCAGCATCAGCGAGGAGGTGCGTCCTAGGGACCTGGAAGAGGAGGAGGCCACTCAGAGCCTCGGGCCCTTGCTTCCACCCACAACATCCCGCAGACACACCTTGGCTGAGGTCTCCGCCCGTTTCCACCAGTGCAACCCTCCATGTTAGTATTTCTTGTAAAAACAGCTAAAGTCTCCACTCTGGCAGGTCAAAATATTAAAACTCGTCCTCCTTCCTGTCTCTGTAGGTATTGTGGTCAGTCCCTCAGATGGAGCTTCATCGGACAGCTGTCTGAAGTCCTCCTCTAGCCCCACTCCCACACTGCAGTCTGCTATGGGGGAGATGTCCACACTTCTAGCCTTAGGCACTGAAGGTGGAGCTCGTCTGCCTGCTGGAGCTCCTTTGGCTCTCTCCTCCCACCTCCTTCCCCAAGCTCAGAGCAGTCTGCCACCAGTCAGCTTCCAGGAGGGTCGCCGGGCCTCTGACACTTCCCTCACACAAGGTACGAATTCACAGCCCCCTCCAAAATGACTCCGCCTTCTGTCTGTTTACGCCTTGTCACCTAAAGGTTAATCTGTCTCTGTAGGCCTCAAAGCTTTCCGCCAGCAGCTGAGGAAAAACACGCGCACCAAAGGGCTTCTGGGGTTAAATAAGATCAAAGGTCTTGCCAGACAGGTTGTTCCCCCTCCTTCGTCCAACCGCGGCAGCCGAGGCTCACTGGGGCCGGCCTTCTCTGAGCACCGCAGCATGCTGGAGGAGGTGCTGCACCAGCAAAGGTGAGACTCATTTAGCTCTGACCTGCTTTTTTTAATGGCTATAGCGAAAATTATTAGAAGGAAAATGACATATTTGATAGAGGAAGTAATCCATCAAACAACATGATGTTGGTTTAATATTCTGACCTCCTGGATAAACGTAGATTTTTAAGGCATCCTTTTATCCTGTTTTGAGAGCACGATCTCATACTTTTCATCTGTTTCCAGGATGCTGCAGATTCAGCACCAACAACCAGCTCAGGTCCAAACCACTCAGACAGGACCCCCACAGAACCCTCTCCTCTTCCTGGCACAACAGCAGTCTCCCTCTCCTCCACCTACATCCACATTTGCTCCCTCCTCCCTCTTCGATGCTCCCACCGCCCAAGCCTCCCTGCCTTCTCCCTCTCAGCAGCCTGCTCCGGCGGGCCTGTGGCATCAAACCCTGGAGACCTCCTCGCCCTCATCCAGCTGCTACGCCTCCTCCCTGTCTCCTGTGGCGTCTGCCGCCTACCTTCTGGAGGCCCGCCTGCACATCAGCCAGCAACCCCAGCCTCTCCCCTTCGCCGTCCTACAGCAGCCTCAGTCAGCGGCGCACGGGCCGTTCCCCGTCTCATCCAAGCTGGCCGCTTGGAGTGGGGGCTCGGCCTCCGGCGTGGACCCCAGCATGCAGGAGCTGGGCATGGCTGGACAGCAGCAGCTCAGCAGTTGCGTGATGGTGAAATAAAACGGTTCTAGGAAAGAGCACAACTGAGCGGAAGAAACAAAAAAGTTGATGCAAGCGACAAACTGATTCATCGTTCAAACCATGAGGCACACATGTGAGAGTGTGTCCACATATGTGTGTTGTTGAGACCATATAAGCTAGAGACTTAAGCAATAACCAAACTCTGGATGAGGTGGTAAATTCAGCAGCCAGAGAAGCAATAACAGACTTAAAGGCTCTCTTCCAGCTCTCTGATGGACTCACTTGAATGAGATTAGCTGAAATATTTGACTTTCAAATTCTGATGCTGTCTAAGTGAACAAGAAGACTCCTTCCCCTGCTCTTTGTTCTAGCTCTAATTCTTCCCCACTTTATTCGCCTTTCTTGAGACATTTCTCTGTAGCAGTGCAATGAACATGCAGTATAGGGCCCGGAGCTTACGAGCATTCACTGAAGGACTTGTATCGAAACTGTGATGATTTGTTTTGTTTTGGTTTCTGTGCGAGGTTGTTTTTTTTTTGTTTTGTTTTGTTTTTTTTTGTTTTTTTTGCTACGCAAAATGCTGCTTTTTACCTCAAGCTAAAGGACTGCTATCTTGTAATCAGCCAAAACTGAATGAAGATGTTGACTCGCTGGTTTAGCTAAAGCACAAACAGGTACATCAGTCCTAGTCGAGCTGTAGGTGCAAAAATCCACAATGTCTTCGTTTGCAGAACACCTCCGACTGAAGACCTGGAAACACGTGTTTCATTTCAGACATGGAAAGAGCGGAGGCATGATGGGGCAGCTTGTCCGCCATATTGTGAGTGGCAACGTTTTTTTTCTTTTTTAAAACGGACTAAGGTAAAGATTCAGCTAATTTGTATGAGTTGTTTTTATATACAGTTTTCAGCAAAACAAACCTTTTTGCCTAAATTAATTATAGCAATAATGATAAATTTATGAATATTTTATTTTTACCAGATCAAAGCCAACATTAGCGCATAATTTGACATAATTGCTCAGTACAGAGCTAACCTTCATTAGCTTTTGCCCTCACACTGTCGCGGACGTTGACCTTCAATCTAGAGTCTCCACCTGTGTCTCTTAGGAAAGCTGGACAGAACAAAGTCTGTGGGAATGTGCAATATTTCACACAGAAACACGATGGAGAGACAAGGTTCAGGACTACGTGTATTTCACCTGAGGTTTTTTTTCTTTTCTTTGTTTTTTTTCTTTTCTTTTTACTTTAAATATGTTTGATCTTGCTGTGTTAGCTAGCCGACCAGAAGAGGTACTCGTTATGTGATCCAATAAAACACGAAACTGTAGTGAGTTAGAGGAAGGCATTTCAAAAAAAACTGCTGCTTCTTTCTTCAGCACGTTTGCAGTTAACAGAAAGGAAGAAATTTTGGGTTTTACCAAAGAGCGAACAGCACAAGAGATGGGTGATCAGTCAAAGACACACTACTGACTTCTTTTTTCCTCTTTAAATGGTGTCTGAAGATGTAGCCCGATGGTTAGCAACCATTTTAAGGTGATCTGAAACTCCTGCTGCCACCAAATCCTAAAGCTACTTATTCTCTTTGTATCTGTAGCTGTTACTGTCAGGACCATGGTTGTGTTCTTTCTCTGTCTCTTTTTTTGTACTTTTTTAGAAAAAAAGAAGAAAATATAAATAAAAAAGAAATACACCTAAACATAGCAATACCATATTGTGAAGGAAGCTGAACTTTATTCAGTGGCTACAAGCTTAGTTCAGATGAAGCGATGCGTGCTGTTGTGTGTTCAGTTAGTCGTCTCATATCTGTGAAACATCTCATAGGAGAGCAGTGTTTTTCAAGGTTCCTGGCCTGAACCTGGAAAAGTGCAGTTTTTATAATCCTGTTTTTTTTTTTTTTTTTTATTTTTTTTTTTTTTGTAGATTGCACTCATCACCGACACTTGTGCCTTGTATCCGAACAAACTCACGATCAGAGCCCACAATGTCTGATTGTGACTCTGCAGAAGGAATAATGGCTGCTCCTGTCAGCAGGCATTCATTCATTTGTTCGTTCATTGGTTCCTTTAAAATTTGTTTTAAGCTTTCTGTTTTAACAGAAAATCAAATGCACTTTATTTCGTATAAAGGATTTGTTTGTTTCTCATAATGAAAAAAAACAACAACCACCTGTTGAAACACTAAGAATTGTGATGCAAATCGGTAAGATGATCCTTTTGATAAAAACTTCAGATAAGTATTTCCTGTTTTGTTTTTTTCAAAATTGTTACTTGACTGTTTGAGCATGATCATGTCTTTGTGTGTGCGAATGTGTGAATGTATGTGTGAAGAGGAGGACCACAAAGAGGAAAAGGGGAAAATGTTTAAGAAAGTTTGTCTATTTATGTGGCTATTTATTTAAATAAAGTTCACTTCCTTAAGTATGAGCAATGTCTCTGCCTTTTTTCTAATACAATTTCGATGACTAAAAAGATCTTAGTGTCATATCTTTTCATATTTTTCCATAAGTGTTTATTGTCTTGAAATATGAAACATTATAAAATATTATTGTTACGCAAATCAACATACATCTTATTAAAGTTACAGTATATGTTTCATGCCTGGATAGAAGCAGAAAGACCACAACTTTAGAAATTCCTTCAACAAGAACAAAAAAATCCTGAGGTGGATATAAAAAAATGTGCATAGCCTCGTTAACATTGTGTTAATTTAAAAAAAAAAAAAGATAAGTAATTTTTAACATCCCTGATACATAGTGGTGTATATCATGTAAAGTTCATCATAAAACATTTCTTTTTTTTTAAAGAGGGAAATTAAAGAAATAAAAAAGCAGGTTGTATAAGTATCCAAACTTTTTCTGAAGCATATTTTCTGTCAGTTTCAGCATTTAGTTTTCCTTTGCGGGAATCTATCATCATCCCACATCTTGAATTCCTCTCTTAATCACAGATTCTAAGAACACCTCTTCTTCACAATCCTCTTTAGTTGACGTCACTCCTGCCATTTTTGTCTCTTCCCTTAGCCACCCTATTCTAAAACTTTACTTTTCCTCCAGTGAAGCCATTCATGGACTCACTGAGAGGGTGAAAAAAAAATACATTTCTCTTTGTCTGAAGGTTTTGGCTCAAAGCTAACATTAATAAATATATGTGATTTAAGCTATCATGAACATTAGTCTTATTCTGTCCAAAGATATTAACCCCCAGACCATGACGCTGCCACCACCTTTATTATAGTTCTAGTATTTAATAATGAAAATGTTAGGGCCAAACATAACAGTTTAGAGTTACAACCCTTTTTTTAGTGAAGTTACTTGACATCTTTCCAGATTTCATTAGGGTTGGGTGTTTTCATTGAAAGGAAAGGCTTTGACTGTTCTCACGTAATACACTAGTGGTAACCAGAAATTCCCACACCTTAGAAGAACAAATGTCCTGGACTGTTACCATCAGCCTTTTCAATGTGTTTCTTTCTTTTCTTTTTATTAATCAAGAAGAAGCATCTAACTTTTGAAATATCACTGTTTTACTTTTTTCCCCTTCCAGTATAAAATATACAGAGGACTGCTTTACCTTAGCTTGTTTTTTTCTTCCTTCTTGAACTTCTCTGCAAACAGTGTTAGTTTATCATATGGAAAATACGGGTTATTACCCAGGGCAAAAAAGGGGATTTTATGCAATTTTCTTATTTTTTCACATTTTAGATTTATACTGAAGGGTTTATGTCACAATAAAGTTTTAATAAGATGTTTTTTAAAAAGTATTTAAACTTTTAATATAAGCAGGTTTAAAAAATGCTTTAACTATGTGTTTTTGAATGGCAAGGTTGTTTCTTGAAAAACAATTCTTACTTAGTATATATTTCTATCTGCCGAACAAATGTTCTAAAATTTAAAAGTGATAGCTACAGGCTTAACTCCTCCATGCCAATGCATAACGCACCCATGCTTACCAAATCTCATTCCCAACTGTTTACCTGGTCTGCTAATGCTGATGCTAACCTTTGGTCAATCTTTTCTTAGTATTAGAAAATATTTAACTTACCAGTTCAGGAGAAAAACAGCATCCTCTATGTGACTTTTGAAGACCTTTACTTCCTTAAGTTGGCACTAATTCTAAAAAGATTCACCAATGTTCGCCTTCATTTGGGTTTTCATCCATCCATCCATCCATCCATCCATCCTTCCATCCATCCATCCATCCATCCATCCATCCATCCATCCATCCATCCATCCATCCATCCATCCATCCATCCATCCATTCAATGCTCAATCCATCCATCAATTAGTCCATCCATCCATCCATCTTCTCTCGCTTCATCTGTCAGGGTCGCGGTCGGGCTGGTGCCTATCTCTGGCAGACTATAGGCGTAAGGCGGGGACACCCAGGACAGGACGCCAGTCTGTCGCAGGGCAAGACATAGACACACAATGACAAACAACCATGCACACACACACTCAAACCTAGGGACAATTGAGAGATGCCAATTAACCTAACAGTCATGTTTTTGGACTGTGGGAGGAAGTCAGAGTACCTGGAGAGAACCCACGCATGCACGGGGAGAACATGCAAACTCCATGCAGAAAGACCCCAGGCAAATTGAACTCAGAACCTTTGGGTTTTGACGTCTTTTTTAAATCTTTTTACTTATCTTTTACCTTTTTTACTGCTATTTATATGAATCTAAAAATGTTCAGTTATTTCCATACTGTATATTTTTGTCAGTAATATTAACAGCACGCTGCATCATTCTAGACGTTTTGTGGATGCATTATTTTTTAACAATTCATTGTTTTTATGAAAGAGTTGTAGCTATGGCCTTAAAGATAAGAGAGTTGAGCATTTTTTTAGTAAAAAAGGTATACTTTTGTAATACAAGATACAGCTTGACCATTGGGATAAATACATAAAACGTTATCTGTACTTTGTTACGTGTCAGTATTAATTTCCTTTAAAAATGGCGCAAGATTACCAACTATTGACAAAAAACACGTGTGTTTCCTGTAAAGACCCTTTCCTAATCCTTTTCCAACAACTGCAGATGAGGCTCTCTGATGCGCGATGCATAACCCCCCCCCCCAACCTTTCTTAACTTCTGCTGGAGGTTATATATATGTTGCACTGTTGATACTCTGCTGTGTACAGGTTTGCAATATTACAAATCGATATTTGACCCATGCAAATTTGCATGTGTATTGACCTTCGGCTTATGGCTGTGGGTCAGAAACCTTAGCCTGAAAGGAACATTAATGTGCAGCTGGCTCAGACATATCAGGCCTTGGCTGCTTCACGCTGCAGACGTGATCTAGTATCAGTTAACCAACATTCTCTGCATGACAGGGAGATAAAATTCAATAGAAGCAGAAGGTCTCTGCAAAGTTCCTGCAGTGCAAAACATTTTGCTGAATCTTTCTGACATAGAGAGTTGTTCTTTCTAAAAGGTATCCTTTCTTCATATTTAAAGTTTTTGAATTAGAGAATTTAGAGAATCTGATTTCTGAAAGAAAAAAAGTTTAGGAAATATTTTATATTTTTCTTAGAAAACCGCTTATTTTCTTTACCGGAAATGCAAAGTTTAAACACTGTTTACAATGCACTGCAAGACAATCCACACCTCTTGATTTTTTTTAATTCAAACTCATATCTGCCAGCACTCACAAACTACAGAGTAACATATTCAGATTTGCTGTGATACAATGACAGACGTAATCCAGGATGAAGGTCTCGTCAGATTTCAGTATGGACAAACTTCGCTCTATTTTTCTTTGCAAACTATTTTAAATTAGTTTGATTTACTGGAGAATGTCAGTGGAAAATTGCACCATGTCTTACTACATACTTTCATTTAGATTTAGGACACATTTACAGTGCTAATGGAGCCCAGGGGCTAGTTAAAGAGACATTATATAAGTTCTTACAAAAATATCTTTTAAATAGCTTTTTTATTATACCTTTTACAAATACATCATTTAATGAGCAGACTGACACCTCAATAGTTCAGCACCGATGCATCTGTAGCCTATGTTCCTTAATTTGCTTCAGGTCAGAAGTTCCAGTGCTGTTCAGAGTTTGTGACGTCGAGCAGGTCCATGCTAAATCGGTGCGACCTGGCAAACAATCAAAGCCTTATTATATTCAAGGTGGATTTTAGGGATATTCAGAAGCATCTGGCATCCAGCTCAACCTCTTACAGATACATGAGTTGATCTAAACCATTCTTATTAAGCTTCTGCTGAATGGTGAAACTTTTCCCCAGACCCAGTTCCATTGAAGACTCTAACAGTTTTTTTTTCTCCACATTTTAGTTCTGACCAGCTTCCCCATCAGCATGATGCTGCCACTACCATGTGTGCTAATGTTACTATTCTGCATCTAGACCAAAAACTGTTCTCATCTGGTATGAGCATTTTCTTCCATGTTTTTTGCAACCCTACATGGCTTTTGAGAAACTGAAAGTACAACGTATTCTAGCATACTTTTTAAATTTCTTCTAAATCCTCTATAAATGCCAAATCTGTGGATCTACAGATTGTCCCAGCTAAGCTATAAAACTGTTCATATCCTTCATAGTTGTTGTGAACCATCTTAGCTGTTGAGTTGATGCTATTCTTGTTAAGCCTGTAAGTTAACATGGATTGGTAGGTTATTTGTGGTGAGATGGTATTTTCAGATGATGACTGAACAGTGACCCAGGATTTATTTGGAGCTAAACCGTAAAAAATTAGGTTTTGAAAATTCAGAGTCCACATTGTTTTACTCTAAATAGAGTATTTACAGCTATACTGAGAGTAGATCTGCTCAAGTGTTCGTGTTAATTGTGAAAACTTTGACAGCCGTGCAGTGTAACTTTCACTCTATATGGTGTCGATTACCAGCCAGTCTCTGAGAGGTCTTGATTTTGACACTATTTCATAAGACAAAGCCCATATTGTTAAGCTCAGCTGCTCCATTTAATTGTTTGACCGCACAATCTAAACAGGTTTTGGAAGCCTTATTGGCAGGTTCTTGATTTTCACACTAAACTGAGTGAAAATTAACTCTTAAAAGTTAACACTGCTATAGAGCAAATTTTACACTAATTTGGAGTGGGACCAAATGTTATCTAAAACAGAGTTATATTCAACTATTTAAGTGTTCAAGTAACACTTGTCCTTTTTACTGTGTAGGAATATAGTTCTATAATTTAACCAATTCAGATGCTTAATAACTTTATCCCTGATGTGTCTGCTGTGCTCCTTGGTTTTCATAAGGATTTATACGCACAATAAACAAAATAATAAAAAGAAATATGAACATAATTGTTGTAACAGATTAAATTTAGCTCATGACTGTCCTAAATTAAACAGACTCTGGCTGATTGCTTTGGGCATGCTTCTGAAAACTCCCATGAAATCTTTTTGGGCGTGTCATTTCATTTGCTTACTGCTATTTACATGTTCTGTGACGACATTTATTAGCTAGGCCAACTGTTTCCTCCCCCAAAAAAATGTTTCTAGCTCTGATAGGTCCACTCATGTAGCCTGATAAACCTAGATGAAATTTGAACTTAAGGGAAAGACTTCTCATTGGTTGCAAGCTAAGCATCTGATGTTGCATCCAAAAGTGCAAACAAAAAAAACCCCAGAACAAAACAAAACCTGTTTTTATTACAGAACCTGGGACTACTTTATAGGACACATGCAATGGAGGACACATTTAAAAAGTCTAACAAACATTGAAATTAGACTTGAAACCTTATTGTTAGTATTATCGTGTCTAATCAAATAGTCAAAAAAAAAAACATTTGATACACCAGTAGGTCTTCATATTTGAAACATGTTCAAAAACACCAATGAATGATTTTAATTTATATATAGTAGTTTTTAGAAAGATTTAAACACATCCAATGAGGTTATCATTGAATTTACTAAGAAAATGTGTATTTATGGAAGCAGATGATAATAATTCATAAGACAAAGCCCATATTGTTATGTTTGCTGCTCCATTTAATTGTTTGACCGCAGTTTCTGAACAGGTTTTGCAAGCCTTATTGGCAGGTTTCTGTGCTTAGGGAGGGGAATGTAAACACTTCACTGTACTGATTTGTTTTATTGTTATGACCTTAAAAAAAACAACCTTTGATACAGTCGACACACACTAAATAAATGACTTTCCTTTAAAATTGTTTTTTTTTTGTCATAGAGGAGCTTTCTTCAACATCAGGGGTATTAGGCTGTTCTACAGGAGTCCCCGCATTTCGGACCTATTCTTTTCCTCTTGTATAATAACAGTCTCCCTCAAGTGATTTGCCCTCCATACTTCCTAATGTATACTGATAATTGATGCTCTTCTTTGTGTGCCTGATTTTTAAATACTGACTCAATTAAAAAGCTCCTAAACAGAGATCTTCAGCACTTGCATAGATAGTTTCAAGACAATCACCTAAAGATTAATGTTTGTCTTTCTGGTCCCTCAATAAATAGATACTAGAAGATGGTCTATATGTTTTAGACCTTGCAGTTGAACCCGCTATTATACATCTCCATCACTTTCCAATAATCTAACTTTTAGAACTATACAATGAACATTGATATAAAAGTTTATTTTCGGATTTTGCTCAGCAGAACTTATGTAGCAGTTATTGCTTTGATGCCCCAGCACCAGTTTAGGGAGTAGTCTTACTGTACCAGTAGGTCTGGCACAAAGGGACTCCTGCATTACAGGACTTTATAAACTGCTATGAATGGAGATCTTTATTTATTTCTTATTGCTACTAAAGCCTGGAATGAAATGCCACTGTAAATCAGTATTACGTTCATACTAAGACTATTTAAGAAGTCCAGTTCCTGCTGTCTGTTGATAGGCTGAAAAGAGGCTGCCTCTTATTGTAGCTTTATGCCCGTATGAGTTTGTTTTTGTATATGTTGATGTTATGATGTACAGTATGTTTGTGCTTTATGTTCTACAGAGCAAGAACCTCAGGAAGCTCATTGGATTCACTGGATAAGAAAAAAAAAAAAATTAGACACCTTATCTCATAATTACGAGATCAGCTCAGGATCTTTTCTTGTAATTACTACTAACTGCATGTCCACGAAGGTGTAAATTCATATACATGTCTATAAGTACATTAGAAACTTGGTTTATTTACGACCATGGCTTTGTTAGTTTTGCCATGTGACGCCGTTGCCGTGCCAACAGAAACACTGACATGGCTGAATTGCTGTCGTTGTTAAGCTAGCATAGAGGTAGCACAGCTAACAAGGAGACCGGCGATTGCTGATGAAGCAACAATCATAGCTTGTAATTACGAGATAAGGTGTCTAATTTTGTTTTATCCAGTGAATGCAATGTGCTTCCGTAGGAACCTGCTGAGAAAGAGCGTTGTAAAACTGATACAGGCCAAGTTATTTTAATATTTTTCAGTTTAAAAAACTAATAAAAAGGGTGATTGGATAATTGACATAACATTAGTCACAGACTTTTTAAGTTTAAGGAAAGTAACATAAAATTTCACAAAAGACAATCTAGGTTCGAACCTTTAAGCTCCATAAAAAACCTGAAAGCTGAAAAACACTCAGGTTCCAAAGTGTTATGTATTTGAAATATCTGCTGTTTGTTGCTGATAAACTGCAGACTCACTGCTATCACACCTAGGATTTCCTGGTTGAGATCATGTAAAAGTCACCTGGTTTTAAATTATTTGAATCTAGCCTAAACTTTACAAAAACGCAGATTCAATCATTTTTAATTATAAAGCAGAACAGAACAGCGATGAAGTAGCAAAGGACACCTTTCAATGGTCAAGCCTTAGAAGTATACCCAGTCTGGAAATGTTGGCTGCCTGAAAGTTCAGTGTTTGTTTCTTTGGCAGATATGGAAGCTGTGTATAAGCCTGCCATGAATGTTGTGTATCTATGCATGTAAACTGAGCTCACTGGTTATTATAGTTCAATGTGGGTCACCAAGTGTAGAGGACCAGAGGGTTTATACGATCTGTACAAGCTGTCCCTGTGCTCCCAGTGCTACATGACCGTCTACACGCTTCAAACAGGAAGTTCAGAAAATTCCTCAGAGTCTCAGGGATCAAATGACCAGTGATGAAAACACCAATACAGCTTTAAAAATATGTCCTCCAGTGTGATTCCCATTCCCTGACCTCCGAATGTTTTTCTGTTCCAAGACACCTGATTCAAAGCAAAAGCACGCAAACAACCTTTGACAAGACATCTGGTGCTGATCCATGAATTCATTACTGGTGCGCTGAGGTAAGCAAAATGTGGCATATATGAATGGCCCTGTCCTTCTTTGTCTTTAACTATATACAGTATATAGTATACAGAAACAATAATTCCTAATCAACTATTGAGCTTTTTTTAAAAAGGGATAGATTATGTCATGTAAATTTTAAATGGGGATCTACCTTTGATCAAGTGGTGCCAATGGAAACTTCCCAGCTGATCTTTCAAACTAACAATTTCTATCTCTTGTTTTGAACTGTTAGACCATTTGCAACTGTTTTGGACTTCATTACATGAGAGAAACACACTCATGTTAAATACCCTATTCCGTTAATGAAAAACATCCATGCATGTTCATTGAAAGGTGAAAATAAAAATCTGAACAATGACTGTCAAAATTATGAGTGTTCAGGTCAATTCAAATTCCGAAATTATTTTAAAATGTTATTGTTCAAAGGTTAAAAGGGGAAATATTTGGAATAAAATCACACATCTTTAAAACACTGGAGGAACTCTTTTGTTATGTAGGACTCCTTTTACTCTACAGGGTGAATAATAAAATGTCTGCATTTGATTTGTTGATCTGGACAGAAGTAAACACTAACAGTGTGGTCCTCATGCCCTCGACCAATAGCTTGAGACACAGCTTTGCTGCAGTACAATGGTTGAACTGAAACAAGTGAACCAGGATTGATTGTCTTGTAGCACGATCAGTCCTGCTGGAAACAGCAGTGAGTCCTGCTACATGCAGCGTTCTGACCCACAATCAGCAAAATGATCATAAAGTTAAACTAAACAACCCATATGTTATGAGGGGCAGTTAGCTTTTAATATTCAATTTTCCCATTTAACTTTATTTGAGTTAAATCTTGGAGGTTTTATTGTTTCTGTCAGAAATATATAGCTGCCTAATAAGGAAAATAACTCAGTGGACAAAGTTTACTGCTTGTTAGTCACAAGCTCAACCCCCAGTAAAGCTTGCCTTTCCTCTAGTGGAGCCAAGAATTGGTAATGAGTCGGAGCTGTGTTTTTTTTTTTTTTTTTTCCAGTATTAGACCTATTTCATGTGTAGTGTAAACAGAAAGCAATGGAGCAAAGCAAAGTTAAATCAGGTCTGGAACCAGGAAAAAAACAGATAAACAGAAAAGGCTGAAGATAAAAAAAAACAAATGCTAATGGAAAAATGGTGCTAAAATAAAGAAAACAAACTTCCCTTCATGGTTAACAGGCACAAATGACAGAGGAAGCTAATGTCTGATGACAGAAGAGGAACTCGGTCTCATGAGGTCAGTGACACGAGAACTGTTGCATTGCTGGCTCTTTCTGTAAGGCAAACACTTACTGTAAACAAATCTCCAGAATGTGACGGAGGCTGATAAAGAACGCTCAAAGCCTCTCTTGTGCAGCCGCTGTAGAGGCTTTTAGATCTTCCCTCCTCCCTGAGAGATTAGCACCGTCCTAATTGTGCCTACGTGAGTGAGAAACTGTGCACATGCGTCACTGCAAATAATCAGGCTTTCTGGCGGGGCAAGTATGAATACCAGAGGATCTGCTGAACTCGTGGAGCCTCAGAGCTGAGTAAATAAACAGCGTTCAGAGGAGCTTGTCAGGACTCTGCATGACAGAGTTCGTTGTTTCTTAGGATTGTTAACATATTTCTCTCCTGAAAGTTTCTGCTTGTAGCATTTTGTCAATTATTCTAATATATCAGCTGATAACAAAATCTGCAAATATCCTTTATAAAAATATGCATTACCTTTTATTTTCTCTGTCTGATGTCAGGTTGAGTAACATTACCAAATAATCTATGTTTGATAAAGACCATAATGTCAGGAGAGAACATTTTGGCAATTTTTTTTTTTCTTAAATTCTTTAAAATAAATTCAATTATTGGTATTTAGTATAGGCCTAATTGTCTTTTAAATCTGGTTTAAAGGGGTCAAGTTGGAAGGCCTCACAAATGTCTTCTAGCTCTGTCAACAAATGAAAACTGAAATCAGTTCCTTTGTGATGACCACTACCTTGTTTTTCTTAAGACACTTTGTAAACAAGTCGGTGATGCGTTCATGTTCACTGTCTTTTTGGGAGACCTGTTTGTGTCCGACCTTTAAATTTCCAGGTTAATCGGAAAAAAAATATTTCCTCTCAGTCTTCTTTCCTCACAATGTTTGTGAAATGATTTAAGGCCCTGCTGTGAAACACCCACACAACATGATGCTGCCACCCCCACACAGCTTGGAGTTATCAGAAATTCCAGCTTCCTCTTTTTTTTCCCCCCTTCAAATGTAACAATAGTCTTTCGGGCAAAACCTCTAAACTTAGTCCCATCAGACCACAAGACATGTCTTCAAAAATAAATTGACAGCCTTAGAAATTTTGTATATTTAAAACCTTCTCTAAGGGGCGTGCAGGTGGCGCAGTGGTTAGTGCGCACGACCCATGTATGGAGGCCTTAGTCCTCGACGCGGGCGACCCAGGTTCGAATCCGGCTTGTGGTCCTTTCCCGCATGTCTCTCCCCCCCTCTCTCAGCCTACTGTCAGAAAAACAAGCCACTGGTGCCATAAAAAGCTCAAAAGAAAAAAAAACAAAAAAAACCTTCTCTAAGAACCTATTTTGTATCAACTTGGAAATTAGATACAGAAAAATGTTTGCTAATCCTAAATCAACCACACATAAAAACATTAGTTGAAATCAGAGTGAGGTGGTAAGGAAACTTGGATACTGTAATTATCTTTTTTATTAATGTAAGTCAGGCTTAAAGTTTCACATCTAATCTTGATACAAGTTTATCCAAGTGGAAGTTAAAATTGTGTTGTTGAGAATAAAAAACAATTTATTTAGAAGTGAGAATAGCACAGGTTGACTAAAGCAAACTTTGATTACAGAGAACATCAGAAGGTTAATATTGGTACTTTCTGCATTGTCATGTAGGTATGAAGAGTAATAGTGAACATTCATTAAAAAAGGGTTTCCTGTCGCTTGTTAATAATGAGGTTTTGTTTTTATCTGAAGCAAATGTTTTAGGGAAGGAAGCACAGATTCAGTCTGACCTTTAAATCTACCCAGCTGCAGCTAATCAGCACCCTGCTGCTAGAAAATCTGCAAACATGAAACATAAAAAAAATCACATGTAATCATATGAACAAAACTATGTAAAAAAAAACTAGTACAATTTAATGTACCTGTTAGGATGCTGGTAACAGTCATATTAATTGATTTTTCCTGAAATAACATTTAGAAGGGAATGTCTTGATTTTATATTAATACTGTGTGTTTCTTGAAGTAGTTCTACATTGAACAGCACTTTGAATGGAGCAGCATCTGCTACATTTATGAGGTTAAATAATAAATAAGTGGGACCATTTGGTCAGCCTGTGTAGAGAGCCTGTGTGATTGTGAGTTGCTTTCCTCCCAAAGGATCGCAGGAGTCACGACTACTTCAATTACCAAGATTTACCGCTGAAAAATGAAACGTTTTAAAGTCAAACAATTAAAAAAATCTAACATTGTCAGTGGAAAGATTACCTCTTAATCTTGGGACAGTTGCTTCTAGCCCCTGACAGGCAGGAGCTGACAAAAAACAGGGTCTTTCAGTTATGTATACCTAATAAGTAATAAATTAAACATGATATATCACAACAGTAGTCATGAGAACTTGTAATCTTAAGGTAGCTAGAGGCTGAAGTGGGTTCTTTTTCACACCTTTGGAAAATAAGTTTCCTATTTGTTTATTTTGAAACAAAAGTACTGAATCACTTGATAGTTTATACAATTATTAGTGATAACAATGCTAAAAAAAGTCCCTTGTTTATAGCTGAGATGTGGTGCTTAAACCTAAACCTTTGATCAGATGAAGATAGAGAAGAGAAGCTATAAAACCTCAACGCCTTCTGCATAATCTGCAAGAATCAGTAAATTTCTTCTTCTCCTCCAAATAGCCAGAACTAGTAAAAAAAAGTTTGTTTAGCCTTTGAGTGTTTATTATTTGGTAGAAGCCCAGCTGCTGAACTCAGACAGAGTAGGCATTTTTTATAGATTAAAAAAGTGGGAGGAGGAGAGCACCATTTATATTTAAAAACATTTAATTTTATATCAACTTTATATTAGAAGATGAATTATTTAAATGTTCATATTTTGTTCATTCTCTAGCCACCTCTGCCTGCAGATCCTCTAACTAACCATTACATAACAGATCACTGTATGGATCTGGTCTGTTCCTGTTTGGCTGTGGCTCCATCCTGGAGGGAAATATCAACTGGGCCGCTGCCATCGCCACTTTCAATAATAGATGATAGAGTTGGGCCTATTTTAGGGTTTAGTCCTGTTTCTCTCCTAGACAATAGCTATGGGCTCAGCTTTTACTCTGAATAACTGTATGTGCTCCCTTTTCATTTGACATGGAAATTAGCTCAGAACTTCTCTACTGAACTGGTACTTTTGTAAACAGAGCATCCTGCGTAGCTAGTTGACTATATTAGCTTTTCTAGCATGGAGAGTATTTAATAATTAGTGCTTCTGTGTTCGTTTTGTATGTCTGCTTCTGTCTCTTTGAATCCTGAATCTGCCTCAGTGGAAGGCCACTCACACTAGGGCTGGTTCTGCTGGATGTTTCCTTTCTACTGTCGCTACGTGCATGCATGGCGTGAGGGATTGCTGTAGAGTCTAAGACTTAATGTACGCAAATATTTGTTTGTGTTCATCCAGGATCCCTGTGTCCTGCAAAGTCTCAATGCAATCAGCTGGTTTTCTTTAAAGACATTTTTTATTTTTTTTTACCAATCTAACTGTACAATATGATCTGATTTATTTGTCTCTGTAAAGTGTACTGAGATGACAGGGGTTGTGATTTTTTTTTCCTTTTTTTGTGATGATTTGGTGGACAGGACATTATAAGGAAAAACAGTTGGTGTGGATAGCTTGAATGAATTACTGCCAAGCACAAATTACATGTAGTGAGGAGCAATTTATGTTTGAAACTTACAATCATTAACTTGTAGATATCAAAGATGACAAAGGATGTCAACTTGGAGCTCGTCTGCTTGGCTGTGTCTTTCCTG
>JAUZNJ010081578.1:0-23909 GCA_034780135.1 Jordanella pulchra | reverse complement strand
TATCTATCTATCTATCTATCTATCTATCTATCTATCTATCTATCTGTCTGTCTGTCTGTCTGTCTGTCTGTCTGTCTATCTATCTATCTATCTACCGTTTTGTTTTTTTGTTTTTTAAGTGATTTTTGTGTCATATCTATAAAGCTAGGAAAGTTCAGTTTAGGCAAGTGGATGTGTAGTTGCCTAAACTGAACTTTCCTAGCTTGACCATGACCTGGATGACTGAGAACCTTCACCGATATGTTAAATCTATAATTATCTGATTGGTTCAAAATTGTTCTTCCTGCCTATGTTTTATATCCAGACTGATATATTGTGTATACAGTGTTAGTCAGTCTGTCAGGTCAGGTTAATTTTTATGTGCTTAGCTCTAGTTAACGTTAGTTTCTATTAAATTTGGGTTAGGTATCTTTTACTAACTGGTGTTAAAAGTTGACTCGACTGCATTTTGTTTTAATTATTGTTGAACTGGATGTTTGTAATTCATTTTAATATGTTGTTTATTTAATTACATTTTGTATTGAATTTGAGTGTGTCTATATGATACAGTCAATTAGAAAATGCATTTCTGTTTATAAATCAGAATTATTTGTCTGGTAAAGCGCCAACGTGATGAGATTTGTCAAGAATTACTGAAATATATGAATGAACTAAAATAAATATGTGGTGATAACAACATTTTTTATTTCAACGAAAGCATTTGCCTTATTAGGGCTAAAAGGATGCATCCAATAAGAACTACCTCCACAAGAAATTATTTTGGGAAAGTCTTTGATTGAAATCTTTAATTGATCTGTGTCAGTGTGCGCAGCTCAGCAGTGGCTATGTACTACTTTGTCAATTATACTGTCTTACAACATACTTTGTCACATTCCATGTAAAGGTGAAAGAAATAATCTGAGTAGGAGAAAAAAATATACAATAAAAAATTGTAAAAAAATACATCTAAAATGCAAGAGAATTGCATTACAAATTGCACTTGTTTCCTGGAAAAGGAAATCTAATTAACTGTAATAACTCATTACCAAAAATGTATTTCATTAAGTGATACATTTAACTGAGTCCAACAAAGCACTTAAAGCACTGTTCCCTGTGAACACAGTAGAACCAACTAGGATATCTAAGGCCCTGAAGCAGACTTTTGTGCACAACCAGAGCACAGTTTGAAAACTGTTATATGGTAAATTGCAAAAATATGTCTAACTGCTAAGCCAAGAGGAGTGGCTCAGATTGTTACAGTTTTCTACAAGATTTGAGCAGATGTTTTTATTCCATCGTATTAAACCTTAATTGTTCTCATAAAAGGCACCATAAGATATTTAACTACATTTCCAATGTAGAGAGGACACAATATCTCTGCTGCATCATCCATAAAAGTGTTCAAAGCTACTAAAAAAGCCAATGCATACACATATCTAAATAACCAGAGAGTAAATGTTACCAATACTTAATTTTTGAAATACTGTACCGTTCCTTGCAACCCTCAATCTATAATGTGAATACACAGTAATTTTGTGATGTAAAATGATACCAAGTTAATTCTGAATATTTTACTTTTAGTTTAAAAGACCAACTGGTTTAATTAGATATTCATTTCCACTGTCTGACCTTGAATTAGACAATTTTTTTCTGTTTCAGATCAGTTAGGATATTTCAAATGATCTGTATTTCTTGGCTTGCAGAATAATGAGATTTGCTTTATTAGGATAATATTGTGGCCTCCACTCTTTGTGTACAGTTTCTAAACAGATGGTGCCATGTTTACCTTTTCAAACAATAATCAATGCCAGTTATAGTGAAAGGGTACTGTCCTGGCATGGGCTAAAAGGAATCTGGATGAAATAAAATGTTGCACCACAAGGCAAAATCAAAAGCCCGATTTCAGTTTTCAAGGAACAAAGACTTTTCACTTTGGGTCATGACATGAGGATAAATACATTTTTATTAAATATTTGCCCATATTCATTATTGTTACATTTGTAGAAAACAAAACAAAACGGGGAAGCTGTCATCATCTTTACCACGAAGTAAGAAGGTGGCATGGCAATCTAAAGACCCACTCCAAAATGAGACAATGAGACTATCCTTTCTATAAATTTCACATTTCAGTGCCAGCATCATACAATGGGTTGTTTTGCTCACAGTTTGACTAGTGCACTTTACAAAGATAACGTAACAAAGAACATATAAAAAAATATTGCAGAGACAAACAATAACTCAGCCACAAACTAAATGTTCTGTCCTAGATTGAAACTCTAAATGGACAATGATCCTAAGCATGCAGTTAGCTAAGTCATACAGTGACTAGAGTACAAAAATGTAAGTGTTTTGAAGTGAACAGATCATAATTCCCAAAAAAAAAGTATGTGAGAGCAAGTGGGAAAAAATAATATGACTAAATTACACCAGCTCGGTTTAGAGAAATGGGCCAAAATTCCAGCAAGCTATTTCTTAATGTCTTCAGAATGAGACAAGATTTTTTTTAACACTGTTATGCATTTTAAAGGCAATTGTACCAAATATTGAGGAAATGTGTTTAAACTATCACTGTGATTACTCTGTCATTAAGCACATCACTATTTTTGTTACACTAACTAATGTAAAATAGGAAAGGTTTCATCAAATTTATTCTTGAACATTGAAGAAAAAGAGAAAAAGAAAAAGTTAAAACTTATTAGACATTTTATATAAATGTTTTGGATCAACTGTCTGTGTTAGCATCCTTGCTCCACATTACTTAGAAAGCAGAGATATGTGGGAATAATACGTATGACTTCTCTTTAGTTCAATACGTTTTCTTTACAAAAAAAAAATGTAAGCAGTTTCCCTGACCCTCAAAGCATATAGTTATTTTTTGTTATTTTTTGTTTTTTCTTTCCCATCCAGGGCAAACAGTGTAAAGTTACACCCTAACAGTTGGAGAAGAAAATCAAAACTAGATTTTACCCTAACTTCAGTTACACATTGTAAACCTACAGACTATTATCCTGCTAATGACAGGGTTTGCATTTCAGTCTCAGATCATTGCCCCCTTATACCTTAGTATATTATTTTTTATCTGTAAAAGGACATTCCTCCCCTCATTCATTATAACAACATTAACATACTATGAAGGTCATATTATTGCTCTTTAAACTGGTCATTGACTCCACAAAACTTCTTTAGAGGTATATGTCTAAATCTGCCAAGTTCCAATATAGGACATTCAGTAACATGGACTAGGTTGTTTTTTTTTCTTCATTTTTTTAACTTATCTCATACATGCTTGGATGAACTGAGAGTGAGGGAAATTACTTTTAAACTGCTAATGTTTTTCTTTGACACCTACTAGCTAGTTTTTAAAAGTCTGTGCCCTTTTCTGCAGATGACTTCTAAGATGGATCTGTGTACCAAACCATCTGGCACATTCAGTTATGGGATTTGGAAGTTAAGTCGTCACCTTGAACTCATGCTTTTTTGAACCATTGCTGAATACTGAATGTTGGTCTGTAAGGGTACATTAACCTTACTGCAAACATATTCTATAAAAGAGGACACGGGAGCCAACATGAAACCAATGTAAAATTTAAATAATCCATATGAAGAGTACAAAGTTTTAGCCAAGATATAAAGGTTTGATTGTGATTAAGTAAGAAAACATATGTAGAAATGTCCAAGTGCAAATGTTGCTGGATGAACTGAAAAAGAAAATGACATATCATATTTTATATCAGACTGGTTTATTTCTATTAACAAGCTTCTTGTTAGCTAATGACATAATTGTGAGCCAGCATTATGGATATTTGATGCATCACCTTATCAATTAAATTTCTTAAACTTATAAAGTTTTAAGTTTTTTAATGGTTAGAGCAAATTGATTAAAATATGTTAAGGGTTAAATGATCAAGTCATATCAAAATAGATAAAAAAAACTTTTCAGTTTGCCTAGCACTTTTGCAACCTGCAAAAAATGAGCAAAAACAACAATTGTCTGAAAGATGATGATGTTACCCCAACAGATGATGGCAGACAATATCACATTTCCCACAACAGACTCACAGAAGATATGCAGCATCTTGCTCACTAAAGGACCTAAACTTTCTTAAGAAGTAAAATCCTCTCTGTTCCTTCTAGCAAACACCTTTACAGTTCCATCTCCAGCCAAGTTTGTTATCTTGCTGAATAAAAAAAAAATACATCTCACTGAACCACCTCTACTTCTTCAATTATGTTAACTGGATTCAACTGTTTCCTGTTTCTCCTGAGATCTATGTTGACCTCCCTTGTTTTTGTTCACATGCAGACTCATATTATGGTTTCCATATCATGCCATAAAATGGCACCAGCTCTCCGTACTTAGTTTTCTTGTCCATCTCTGACTGTGGCCTCCACTTCAAAAATGTTACCCATGAAAAGCAGTGGGTAAACACAGCAAACAAAAAAATAAATGAAAAAAATATCCTCCCTCAGAGCTTTTAGCTCTCTACTGTTGCACCCAGCTGTCTTTGTTTTTGTCCTCTCTGCTGTGAGCCTGTGTGTGATTGCACCAGCTCAGTGAAGTGAATTTATGTTTAACCAAGGGGTTAAAAAAGACCAAGGCATTAATGTAGATACAGTACCTTGCAAAATGAGTTCAACTCTTTAACTTTTTATTGTATTATGTTATGTTGAAATATCAATACACTTTTAATTTAATGTTATGTACTTAACCAACATGTCATGTAATTGTGTAGCAGAAAAGAAAAATAATGTTTTTCAAACGGTTTTGCATATGACAAAAACTTGAATTTGTATTAAGCTCTTTTTAGTTTTTAAACCTGTATGTACTCTCATTTTTTCATTATATTTGATTTCTATTTCATCACCACATTACAAGCCATATTTTTCTCTACATTTTTAATTTGGGAGCGGTGAGAAGACTGAAATGCCCAGGGTACATTATGGGATTAAAGGTTTGGCTCAGGAACCTGTATTGACAGTCTGTGGTTTGATCTAATTATCTCCTCAGGATGCAAATACCATCCTTTCTAACAATTAGGTCACTACTATAAGTAATAGTGAAACACAAGTACTGCAACTATCTGTATATGGAGGGAATCATTGTATGTGGTGCTATTCTCCAAGGGAGCTGAACAGAGTTGATGTGAAGGTGGATGGAGCACTTACAGAGTAATCCTGGCATAAGAAGTTTAAAGCCTGGGTCACACCAGTTGTGTCTGACTCTTTGATTGCCAACGTGATTTTTTTTTTTCAAATGTCACATTGATCGGAGTAGGTATAGAGAGGCTTCTGCTACAAATAGGGTGAGCAGATTACGATCTGTGCAGACTTTTTCCACTTCTTTCTCCACAAATTGAAACAATGTCCAACATTTGACTGAGGTCAGATTATAAAAAAGTAAAAAAAAAAAAAAAAATTTCTACAAGAACTGGCTACGAAGCAAAGCCCAACTTCATGACCAGCCTGTGCAGTTTGCCCTTAAACCAGAACAGATGAAGGACTTTGACATATTCAAAATATAATAGTAAAAAAGAAAAGGAAAGTATAAAAACAAAGGCTGTGAGACAGTTTATATAGATATTGGCGAGGCTGTGAGAAGTGATTCTCAGAAAGCGGTCTGTGAAGTGTTTTTTTTTCTGTAGACTATCCCTTTTTCTTTTTGTTTGTTTTGCTGCTTTATTTTTGTTTGTTTTTTTAGGCTGTTATATTGATTGACCTGGGGTCTATAGTAGTCCTAGCTACCCAAGACCCCCTGCAGAAGATTGTGTCGGGTATGTCCATCCCCATTCACTCTCAATGAGTGCAAAGCTCCACAACCTCTGACGACATGATTTTCTGTCAGATCTGATGGTAAATTGTCTTCAAAACAGGTTTGAATTGGATAAAAGTTTAAATAGTTCTGTTCCTAGACACTCTATCCAGTCAAACAAAACTGGAGCTAATATGCAGAAAAGAATCGTCAAAATTTTTAATATGAATCTTAAACAAATATTCAATCTGGAATCTCTTATCAGCCTCATCTGAATCTCCTGCTTATGTGCCACATTCAAGCTCCACCCAATCGTCATCGGGACCACACCCCTTTTGAAGCCTATCGTTGTTCAAGATCCCCATTCATTAGGCTCATTGTCCAGCCTTTCTCCTGCATACCAACCCCATGTCCTCCCTCACTTTTAGGTTATGTTCTTTCCCATTTGTCCTCTTGCTTTCCATCACTAGTTTCTGGGTCCCAGGGGCAAGACTACTCTAATTCTTTTCTTAAGCTATTCATCCGCATGTCAATTCACAACATCAAAGTCTTCTGCCTGAGTCCAAGCCCCAAAAACATATTGTATTTATGTCATTCAAATCTTTTTAATTGCAACTTTTCTTTGTGTGAATCTCCCTAGGCTGAAATTTATTTTAAAGGAGAAAAGGAATGTAAAACTTTTGATGCACTTCAAATGGTACATATTTGGAATCAGTGGGGGGAAAAAAATCTAATGTTTCTAGACAGTGTTTATGTATTTAAAATTGTTCTTATTTTACAATTTTAACAAGGTGTAATCTTTTACATGTTTTTATTTTATTTATAGAAGCATTTTATCATTTTCTATTTAGGATATTTCTGTAGTTTTTAAAGAACATTATGTAGCTACCACTATAACCCAACCAATAGGGATTATTAAAACTTAAGAATTGTTTTTGTCTCACAAATTTTTTATATATATTTTAAATCTCTTATACCAGATTTGCACCTGTAAAATTGTCAACATCTAAGTACCATCTTCTGCTAAACATACATTGTAAATGTGTTTATCGCTTCTGCCCACTGTATGCATAATAATGGGCAGGTGTTCACATGTGTAAATACTGCTTAGAATTCATCATGCCTCGATACTCTTGCATTTGGACTTGAAACAGAGTGTTACTGAGCTCTTCCTGTAGACTTGCAAAGAGGAGAAACTGAGGGCAGTTTATCTTTCAAAGTAGAGAGGAAAATGTTTTAGAGGAAATACACATATTGTAAGTTTTAGCCTACATTGAGCATTTTTTTCTGGAGTTAGGTTCTAGGTTTGATACTTGAATGCTAATGTTGATGTCAAAGGTGAATTTTAGAGACTGTTAAATATTAAAACTCTTCTCTTAGCTGTGCAAGCATTTGATGTGTACCTTCTGCTGGCAGTATCCCAGATTCGTGTTAAAATCTGTATGTCTTTCATGGTGTTCTGTCATAGCTAACAGCAGCTGTTCCCTATCTGGAAAGCTACTGAAATGTTGGTTGTGGAAGTTCTGGACACGTAAAGATTTCACAACAAGAGTGTATTCTTACACATGCCACAACAGTGAATATGACCTGTTGGGAGGGTTTGTTAAATGATTTTCATTTAGATGTACATTAAAAAATATACACATTTTTCTAAGAAATGTTTAGTAAATGTTTAAGATATCTGTGCTCAGCTATCAGTTACATTTTGTTGTCTGCTTTGAAATCAACTTTTTCAGTAAGATGAATATCTTAAATTGTATTTGCTTTGTTAATTTGATAATTCAAGAAATTTGTATGTAAAAATGTGTTTTAAAATGTTTCCTATTGAAATTTCTGTTTGTGCCATTTTCAGAGAAACCAAAGTTGCATTTGTTTATTTGTTATTTACGTTTTATAGGCTAAATAAATTCTCAAAATAATACTTATTCAGACAAAAATCAAAAGTTGAATTCTGGAAAAGAATGGTTTCACATAGCTTTTGCAACTGTCTTTGAGAGGTGTTGCAACGTCCCATAGATGTGGTCAGTTGTAAAAGTTGACTTTTTTATGAATATTGTAAAAATCTGTCCCGCGTAAACATATTAGATAGTATTGGTAATGTGCAGATTATTGTACATTTAATATATCATTAAATGGTTGGTGTAGGCCCACTTACTGTATGTCAGAGTAGTTTAAAGAAAAAAAAGGCATTGCAACTATCCCCAGTTTCCCTGAAGGTAGGTAATGTTCAGCCATTTGTACATCATGTCATCATCCTGCCTTGCAGGGAGTCTGAGGACTGTATGTGAGAGGTTGCTAAGGGATTCAGAAAGGTCAGTACCAGGCCATTCACTAATGATAAGAGCAATAATGAGAAGCTAAATAAAAAATACAGGCCCAGTATAATGATTAAGCTTTAATCGATAAGATCCTGTGACAGTAATTATGGCAGCTTCCTTAACAGTGGTTTAATGGGATGTCAGTCTGCTGCTAACTGCATGGCGCTACACATGAAAGCACATCATGTTCTATATGTAAACAAGTTTGGTTTAGTAAGGCTATTATCAATCTATATTATGCATTGTATTTGTGTACATAAAGCATTGACGTGGATTTGTGTCTACAGCGGTTTTCCAAGAGTAATTAGCATTGATTTTATTTATGTATATATTTCATAGGCGAGGCCTGTATGTTTCTCATCCTCCACACCTCGTCCCATTGCTCTCTGTGCTAGTAAAAAGCTATAATGTTGTTCTAGCTGTGTTGGCAACTTTGTGGGCTTACGCTACCTTCAGAGGAAACGGTGGCAGTAACTGTATGCCTGTCTGCCCCCTTCTATGCTATCTTCAGTACAGTAAGTTATGAGGAGTTTATCGCTACCAAGAAGGAGACTCAATGGAATCCAACCACTGGCTTAACCTATAAAGAAATACTTATCTTCAATTGGCCTTATAAATAGAGAGTCCATTTCATTGAAATATAATGTGATAGACTGAAAAAAATGCATGACTGTAAAAAAGGACAACTTAAAAGATGCATTCTAAATTTAAACTCTTAATCTGATTCTCTTTACTAAAATCCATTATAGCCATTTACCATCAAAGTCAACAAATTAGTAAATATACCTACCACAATTTGAGCTGTACTGTGAAATCTTCCAAGGTTTGTCAAAAAGTTATTGAGCAAACAACCTCTATTAGACTAAAGAGGGTTGGTTTAGATAAAATAATTTCACATGTTATAATGGCCCAAAGTCCAGAACAAAATCTACTTTAAATTCTATGACAAAAGTTGCTAATTTAGGTTCTTAGATGCCTCCATTTAATCTTTCGGAACCCTCAAAAAACCTAAACTGCGTAGCGAGAAAAAGAGGCCTAGAAGTATAAAGTCGGTCTAGGCAAAAGACTCCAAAAGACTTGTAGCTCGGGTTGCATGGACTGTTAGTTGTCTTTTTGACTTAGGGTTACAGAACACATCTGTTCATCACACTTTGAAGAGTTTCGCACAATTGTGTTTCATTCTCTCAAATAAAATATATTGAAGATGATGTTTGTAACAAGTGCACATTTGGTGGCATGGCAATGGGTCCAATATAGAATCACTGCTCTTTTTCTGAAGTACAGCTTTATCATTATAAAGCAAGTTGGGAGATCAGAAATTGTAGCTTACAAACTAAGTGAGTAGCCTTGAAAATATTGAAACTTTAGTATGTCTGGCTTGTTAAGTCCACTTGTAATAGTCAATATAATTGATATTACATTAAATTTAACAAAAAATAAACTCTACCACCATAGCTTATTTGAAGTATGACTGTTTTTTTCGTCAATATTAAAAAGACAGCTAAAGTAAGAAGTGGTTGAACGCCCCTGCCAAACATAAATGACTGGATTTTATTGCAAGCCCCAGCGTATTAAGACCTGATTATTTTTTTTTTCTCTATCTTCATGAGTAAACCCAAAAATTGTCATTTTGGCAGGCAGCTGTTTTTTTTATTTCTCTTCTTGCCAGGTTGGCCTCCATTTCTCTTCATCTCATCCCCACAGGCTCTTAAAGCCCAACAGGCCCAGCAGGGGTAAAATCGAGCTATCCCTGTAATGTGAGCATAATAACGCCAACAAAACATCTCATTCCACAGCTAATTCGAAGTAGAGCCTGGGCCTGCCATGTGGAAAGATTGAAGACAGTCCGATCTGCCTTCATTCTTTACTACATCCTGTAGAGGGGCTTCTCTTAAAAGGTTTTCATGGTTAAAAAAAAACAAAAAACAAAACAGACAAATGTATTCAAAGAAAACAGAGCTCTCAATGATCTTTTTCTGAACAAAATTGTAATGCTCGGTTTGAGTTTTTACGACCCCGTCCTTTAGAAACAATGCTGTGAATGTAAAACTTACTTGATTTCAGAGGCCTTTTGCGTTATTGCATTATAAGAATATCCCATGGCATTGTAATCAAAGGCTTTTATACTTTCTCTTTCAGAATTCCTGCCCATGGGGTCTGGGTTTCATCACCTATATTACAGTCCTCATTACTAGAAAGAAAACACAGTGGCCCATTTTTAAGTCACTGCTCTTTTTATGAGCTTCCTTTGCCTTGAGCATTGATATCATTGCGTGTTTATTCCCTTCCCTTGTAGTGAAGATATTTGAAATGGGGATTTTGACTTGGGTCTTTTTGACTTATCAGATCCATCTTTACTGAAAATGATTTACTGTACAAACTAGGAGGAGTCATTAATTGATACCATGAATTTATTTAAACTGTTTACAGGTTTCAAGTTTTAGTTGCTCTGCGATATAATATTTTTTTTCTTTTGTTTTTTTTCTTTGCGCCGATGAAGTAACAATGGATAGTTTAAATCAACCTTTTACTTAGCCTTGTTTATTGTTTTTTTAAATGATAGCTCATTTTATCAAGATACAACATTATCATAATATTTATTTGTTGTCTAGGTTAGTAGTCAAATTATGCATCTAGAAAGCTCACTCATGCATTTCTAAATTTAGAGATCTCAGGGAAAAAGGATGTGGCTTGTACAAGTTTTTAACATGCAGTGAACATAAAGCTTGAATTCAGCTTGATGCTTCAGTGTCCCCAAATTACCTCATCTGTGGCCTCCACACCCAGTGTGGACCGAATTTCCGCACGGTGCCCCCTAAGAAAACTTTTAACTACACAGACAAATCTGCTATGAAAAACATGGCAGGCGAACAGCAGGTCCAACAAGCGAGGGTTCTCAAATGTAAACAGTTAGAGACATTCCATGATTTTGCTCATGATTACCACCTCTATCAACAGATTGGGAATAAACAGCTGTGTTTTCTACTGCATTGTGTAGTGTGGTGTTGTCAGCTTGCTATTTGTGCTGTACACGCCCCCTGGAGGTGGCCAGAATTTTTTTTTGGTCAATCGGTCACATTTATTCACATCCATCAATACATAAGTTACTCATCCGTTTGTCCATTAACCTCTGATCAGTTTGCCCAGTTTTCTATCTATCCATCCATCCACCCAGCTACCAACCCATCCAATTAAACTTTGTTGGAAACTGAACCAGGGCAAACTTATAATGTTGCTAATGCTACATACACATGTGCATACACACAAGTCTTTTGTGTACTCTTGCGAGAAAACAACAGGTATAAAAGAGGTTTGAATAAGCTCAAGTTATTTATGGTTTCTACCTTACAACCAGTCCTCTCTGGGGACAACACAAATTCATTCATTGTCAGTCTAGTAATTCTGTCTTAAATAGTTGTAGCTTTCTCTGTCCATTCCCCACTTCTCAGATAGTGTACTCCCCAAAGTATTTTGTAGTTCTCATCGCTTAATTAATCCAAAGTTTCAATATGGACAGCCTTTCTAAGATTAGCGATGAAAAACCATTATTTCTTATTTGAAATGAAAGGTTCTTAAAAGTGAGCAGATTTTAAAACAGTGAGTACTGAAATGACAAATTAAGGCTTCTGTTAAATTGCAGGCTTTAAAATTGCACTTAGTTTGAGCCTCCATGCTATTGGTCAAGAAAACTAGAATTCAACTTTGATCAGGCTAAGTTCAGGTAAGAACCCTTTTCTGCTTTTTACCTCTCTCTCAGTGTGATTCCTTCCACATGGCCTACCATGTCAAACCTTTCTCTGAATAAACCTCTCTCTCCACCGTTTGACCTCGCTTTCATCGTGCTCTGATTCTCAACCATCGCTCTCTTTCAGAGGTGCAGGCTTTGAGGCTGCATATCCCATCCCTTGACACAAGACCTCTTCACCCCTCCATCGTGGATTCATTAATGGGTTTGGGTTGGGCGATACACGGGGCAGCAGAATAGGAACTACTCTATACTCATTAAACTGACTTCTGCACCCGGGTGCATTGTTTAGACCCATCATCAATCGTATACTGAACCTTCTGCAGTTTTCTAACTCACAGAAATTTGCTGAATGGGCACAGAGTAAACCCCTATAATCTTCTCGTACTGCAGCATGCACCGCTTCCTGCTTTCCTCTATCCTCTATCCTCGCTCGTGTTTTATTTCAAACAGCTCTCCATTTGTGTTGCAGCGCAAAGGTGCGGCAACTGCTAGACTTTGTTACAGTTTCCATTACCGGGCCTACTTGTGAGCGCAGAAATATCCACTCGCATTATGCATAGGACTCTTGACAATCCCCTCCAAGGATTAGGTGTATGTATGACGACGTGTGTGTGAGCAAGCAGGGATCAGCGAAAAACAGGGAGAGAATATAAAAATATGCAAGGTGATATGTATATTTCTCCCTCACCTCTGTCTAGGCTTTCCAGTCTGGATTGCACAGCTTATTATACATTAAATTGCCTATAATAACGAAGATACAGCATATTCTAGATGAAATGAGTAAAAAAAGAACGCCTTTGGGATTTTAAAAAAGCTGCTTGCGCAGGAATATCAAATTATAATAAGCATAGAATAAATCTTTTCTTTATATTTTAATACTGATTGACAAAAGGAAAATGTTTGGAGATAATGAGGTAGATAAAAGACAGGTGTTTAAAACATGGCATTTTTCTCTGTTTTCATTTGAAAATGTATGGGATTTGATTTTGTCGTCCCAAAAAGAAAAATCAGGTGCTGGAAAAACGTGTCCGTTTTCATAACTTAAATTCTCTTCCAGAATAGTATGAATTTATATTTAGAGATTATGACATTTATTTTGGGTTTATTACGCTTTGTTGGTATGCTTTCTTTTTTTCCTGAGTTTTTACCATCTTTTGATAGACTGTGGGATTTCCTTTCTCTTTTTCTGATTTCGAGTTATTTGTCCATTCTTATCAGTACATAGATTATTTTCCTGACAGAACCTGGTATCTTTAAGATATTTTGTTTTGCAAATATAAGAAGGGTCTTTGTGCTCTTTTTGTTCAGCCATATTTTATACACATGTAGTTAATATTGATTCAATATAGACAATGACCAAAACCAGTGCAAATGATCTCCCGGATTAGTGACCTCTTGATTGAGTAATTGATGTGCTCTTGCAGTAACTACTGTATACTGGACCATTCTAGAGAGTATTCTCTTTTTATGTATAATGGCTCCTGATGTAGACAACTGGAGTCCTGTAGTTGTAGAACATACTTAGCTCTTTGAAGATTGATAGATGTCATTACTCTGTCATCTATTTTTTATCTCGATTGATTAGAGCATGATGGATTACTTTATATGATGCCTCGGCCTACCTTGTGTGGTCATACAGGTGCTATTTGAGTGTTTTTTTTCTTCTGGAAAGAAAGTTTAATTCAGCTACCTAATGATTCAGATAGCAGGGTAATTAAAGGTTAAAGAAGGAGGCTGTTATTTGTTTTACTTATTGGCAAGTTATATTTGGATTTTAAAGTAAGTAAATATATAATTACAAAACTGCTTTTTGAGCTGTTACGTTGTCCTTGATACTCAAATCTGTTTCTTTGTGACATTAGAAAAAGAACAAAATTGCAAAAAGGAAGAACTTTGTAATCATAAAACCTACTTTATCATGAATTTTATTTTGACATATGCATGGTTTAAACAAATGAAAGAAATCATGGAATTATTTTATAGTATTGTGGTGAATTGGTTGGATAATAATGGTCCAATGATGATAGGTTTCTGTTTTTGCAAACATATAGAACCCTTTATGTTACCCAAAGAGAAAATCAATATTTTGTGTTTTAACAGCTCAAAAATGTGTCCATATATTAACATGTTCTTCTTCTTTACCATATCATACATACTCCCACCTCTCACACATTTGAGCTTGAGAGATTTCATTAAAGTAGTGGCTTAATTATGTAGGTGTAGAAATGTAATTAATGAAATATGAGAGCAGCTCAGTTAATCTGACACATTTTTGACACTTAGACAAAGACATAGATCTTGTTTTAGCAACCCTAATGTCCTTTGAACATATCTATTATTTTCTCGAGGCTTTGTGTAGCCCATACTACCTGACTTTACAACTGCTAAGCTTACACCTATTCATCAATCTTTTCCTACTGTCAGAAGAATTGACAGCAAAATTCTCTCATTTGTAGGCCATTCATGCCCTCAAAATTAAATGTATGCAGGTCCTCTGTCTTTTGCAGTGATTTCAGCACGTATGTGTTCCTTAGCCTCAGATAAAAAGTAAATCATCAAAATTCATTTGGGGAAAAATTCAAGGAAGAAATGAAGGATGAAACAAGCTTCCTGCAGGCCTGCTACAAAACCTAATGCAAGTAAATGTTTTCTTCTTCATTATCACCATTATTTTATGGGCCATTAAATTATGAAAATAATGGTTTGAAATGCAAATTTCAGTCTGCTGCATGTATAAAAAACAGTAACAACCATAGACATTGAAATTTGAAGAAAATACATTGTATGGGGAGAAGTTAATATTAGTAAAACATTAAATGATGGCTACCAACAGTTAGCTATGAATGCCTGGGAAAACAAGCAAACAAAAACACCACAAAGAGTCTTCAAGACACAGCCAGACAACTCAGATTTTCATTAACTTCCAAGGATTGCAATATTTTAATGTCTTTTTATCATATAATGTTTTATGCTATCACTTGCCAAATGTGTTATTTTCTTTATTTGTTTTTTGTAATTGTCCTGCATTGTTTTATTTAGTATTATCTTTTTTTCCTTAATCTTATTGTAATCCGTGATGTGTGATCATTTTCAGATTAAAGGACTACTGTCACAAAAATAATCAGTTATATATTATTGACTTTCTACTTTATGCTAAAAGCACTCTATTTCATTGGAATTTAAGATATTTTATATTTTGTACTTTGTTTTTCTGAAGCACTAAAAGGTGCAGTCTCACCAGAATGACAACAGACATGTTTTAGCTTTCTAGCAGTTTATTTCAGAGCTTCCCTGCAACCTTCCTCAGAGGAACATGGCCCCAAAGTGGGTACCACCATGATCTCCCTTCCATTAGGTTTGAAGACTTTAACAAGGTAAACCACATAATTGTTTTTAGAAAGGTACAAAGGTATTAGCTGTGTTAACGATTATTGAAATGATTGAAAAATGACTGATCTTCGCAGTCAACTGACGATTTGCTGATGTGGCTATTTTCTCAAGAACCTAAGTTTTCTCTTGTTTCAAGAGGATCTTTACATAACATGAAGGGCTACATTTTTTTTTGTACAAAATTCTGAATTAAAAAAATAGTGCATCATCATATTTTAACAATTTACAACATAGAGGTTACACTGTGCTGCCATACAACACGACTAAAAGAGCACTATACAGAGGATAACTTAACCCTTTAAAATCTGTGCTGTCGCTGGCGAGAGAAAATGACACACTTTCTTTTACTTACTGTAACTTTCAACCTTTTGTGCTATCGACGTAATTCCAATGAATTCTGAAATCTTATAATCACAGCTTTGCACTGTTATATGGCACATTACGGTACTCTGAACCGTTGTCACGCTGTGTAGAGTTTTTGAGCAGAAAAAAGAGCAGATTGAGAATGAGCCAGTGGATGATCCAGAGTGTTTCAGCGATGTTTTAGCAGTAATTTGGCAGTGTCTTATACAGTTTGTGACAGGTTTGGAGAGAAAAATTGTGAAAGAATGCAGAGAACAAGCCAGGGAAGGAAGTAGTGCTCCCTCTGCAAAAGGCGCACCCCTTGGATGTATGAGAAGTGTGGAGTTGGACTCTGCCTTTAATTGGACGGAAGCTGCTCAAACAGTACCATGGTGTATAAAAAAACCCTGGTCTTTACTGGGGCTTTTTCAAGCAGTAGTAATTAAATTAAATGATTCAGGCAAACATAACTGCTTGTGAGTATGTATTATAGTTGAAATGAGTGTTCTGCCATCTTAAAATGTTTGCACCTATTCATATTGGTATTTATAAAGGAAAAACTTCAAAAAAATTCAAAATTTCAAAAATTCAAAAGTTTTCTGATTTTTTTGTTATTTAACACAATTTAAGTATTCATAACATATCAAAATGTCAGTTAGGTGTTAAAAGTTCTACTTGTCCTGAAAAATGTAGCAAAAATATTTCACATAGCTATTTTTTGACAGATTTATTGATAAATCAAGAGAAAAAGGACTAGGTAGACTGCTACTATTACAGATCTTAAAAGGTTAAGGGGTTTAATGAGTATTTATATTTACAAATCCATCCTCAGGAGTCTGTTGTGCATCCTTGTCACAAATAGACAGAGTAAATAACCAGACCAGACTGGACTCAATCTTTTAAAGTTTTTGCTCTAGCATGCATCGACTCCCAAATGTATACAGTATGGCTGCAACCTGGAGACCTCCAAAGGTGTCAGGCTGCAGAAATATCTGTCTACTTTGCTCTGGTGTCACTTCTTTCTTTTCAAATACTATTTGGTTCTGTTTAACAATGAATAGGGTTCCTGTCTAGCGGATGGTGGTAATGTTTCAACACTAAAAGAAGTTCCTTTTAAGTGGATGTTGTCAATAAATGACATAGAATACGGTTTAATTTATTAAACCATAAATTGACAAATAATGATAACTCAATTATTTGTTTACATCCCTAGTTGTTGCCATTTCCAAACCCGTGTAAGGAGCTGAACGGTGGACACAAAGGGCTGTCTGGAAATGAAGATTCTTTACTCTAAAGTTGTCTTTGATGGTGATTAAAAGAGTGTCTGAGGAAACATTTGCTGCAGCAGTATTCTTTTTTATTCCTGGGGATGCCAGCAAGAGGCTATTACACAACCCTCAGTAGCGTGATCTCTGAGAAAGCATAGGGAGCGTGAGCATGCTGGTCTGTGCCAGAGAGCAAAAGCACCGGATGGAATATAATGAGACTAAAGTAAGAGAACAAAGTTTGTGGCTGTCTTGCCTCACTGTGGGGATGTTCCTATAGTATCAAACCCTGGATGGCCTAAAGTGTAGCATCTCTAGCCAGCCTAGCCAGCTCAGCTGAAGCCATGTCACAGACTGCCTTTGATGTTGGGTGGGAGTCTAGAGGGAGGAGAAGATGAGGGGAGGAGGGATAAAGAGACAGTGTGGTGAGGGTGGATAGACTGCAGCTGTTTTGGCCTCTTCATCGGCACAGCTGACATGGCACGGACTAACAATAATTCTTCTCTCTAACTCTGTGCTTTGACCCTCATTTACCTTCATGCTACCCCCCCATCCCCCCACCCCCCACCCAACACACACACACACACACACACACACGCAAACACACACAAGCAAGTGAATTAAAGGAAAATTCCAACCAGTGTAAAAGAGGCTGGGTGTCTGATTGATTGTAATGCAGTCTTGATTCAATCCCTTACAAGCATATAAACTGTCCGTGCGCAAATGTAAGCAATATACGTACTGTATAACACAGTGAAAGGAAAACGGTAAGAAAGTTGTGTCATTTGTAATTATATTATATATATATTATATATTATATATTTTCATTTAAATTTAATTTAGGTACCTAATGATTAGAAGAAGTATACTCCTGAGAGAGCAGGACATTTAGCTCCAGCACTGCATTGTTCTTATCTTCAAGTTCTCACCCCTTTGGTGATGTGGCAATTGACTGCACAAGTTTAAGAAAGATAGATACAGATTTGCTCTACAAGGCCGATAAGCTGATAACAAAATTTTAGCTGAAAGAGAGCCCTTAGAACTATCTATCCATCCATCTTCTCCTGCTTATTCCATCAGAGTCGCGATGGGGATGGTGCCTATCTCCAGCAGTCTATGGGCGAAAGACAGGGTACACCCTGGACAGGTCACTAGTCTGTCACAGGGCATCGCAGAGACAAAGATGTACAACCATACACACACATAGACACCCAAATCAGGCCGCAAATCCAACCCCGAGCCTTCTTGCTGCAAGGCAACAGTACTACCCACTGCTCCATGGTGCAGCCCACCTTTAGAATTATATTCCCTTAAAATTTTAAAAAAGGTTTTGCCATACAGGGATGATGAGACGTCCTGGAAAATAGCTTATACTTATATATCTCCTTTTGCGTTTTGTCAGGAAACCCCTAAAGATCATAAATCTTGGAAACGCAAGCTTCCAACGGTAATATGGCTAATTCGTATTGACAATGCAAGCAACATCGGAGTGAGTGAGCACCTTTACCTTCTGTAAAAATTTTGCCATTCCTCCTGCATTATCCCAGACCTTTCCTCTGTTTTTTTTCAAACAATTTAATAAGATGGCACGTTTTCTTACCCCAACAGAAAGAAAAACTTTTAATAGTAGTCATGCCATATGCCGTTTGAGAGCTTTTTACCATATCCCACTTCTTAGCTCACTTTCAGTGTACATTTGCTTAAGGCATTTCAAAGTCACGACAAACTTTGAAGTAATATGTTTTTTTTTTCATCAGTGTTTTGGAAGAGCAGGTATTTTCATCCAGACAATGTTTGGATATTATAATGAAATAAAGATATTTGCTGTCACAGTGCAAATGAATCTGAGCACATTCAAAAGCATTTACTCTGGGCTCCCATCACAATAACAGTTATATCCTAACATTTGCATAATTTTGTTGCAGCTATGGGCTCATTATGCTGCACAGGGGCAGAGCATCCATCAGTACAGTGCAACCTTTATATCGATTTTGTTGTCTTTTTAAGGTGATGAGATTCTATTTGATTGCTTCTTTGTACAGTGGGTGAGAGTCTGCATTATCACTGTGTTGGTATTCTGGCCATGTTTCCCTAGCCATCCCAGGAGGAAGTTCATGCATAATGGATTAATTGTTGCTCTCATCCACATGTAAAGGGCCTACAGGTTAGTATGCCCACAGTCTCACACTGTTCAATAGGTCAGCTAAAAGTCCATGCCCAGCAATATCACTGCAAATCTGTGGAAATAGTTCAATTAGGTCCACAAACGATGTGCAGTGCCCGGTGAGCAAGTGCTGAAGAGCAATAATGGGTTCGTTTTTAGCTTTTCTCTATTCCGGGTAGATTCAGAACTGACACATTTATGCCCGGTTGTTCACACATGCAGACGTGCGTATTTAAAGGCACTGGTCCCAGCGGAGAATGACTTTGTGAATGTCAATGCGATTCAGTGGTGACAGGAAGCCATGTCAGCGGTGAAATGGGCCCTATGTTGAGCGGAATGTAATGACTTGCAAGACAATTGGAGTCGAATATGGAACGGCTTCCACTTTGTTGTGACGTGCCAAAAAAAGGTGACAGGCAGACTAGCAAAGCGAGCAAATCAAGCAGGAGACCTTCCCCTCCTATCAGCCTGTGCTCCCTTGGAAATACATTTCTACTCAGGCTTTTTTTATTTCTTTTTTGCCAGCTCTACTGTTGAAACTCTGGAATATTGGTTCTGTCTGAACCTTAATGAAGGGTCCAATTTTGCTTTGTCTCTCTGTGTCTACGTTTGTACCATACAGCGTTATCTATATGAGACTCAGACTAAGAGGTAAAGTGGCTTTAGTCTGACTCTCACATTTCATGATGAAAATAAAATTGTGTGAACAATAGCACAAATCTTACAGGAGTTTTCAGTTTAACCAGTATTGAGACATGGTAGTTCCCTCTTCTTGAATAATATAGCCTTCATCACAACGAGGGACATAGTTTTAGTTCTTAAATATGCACAAGCAAACAGATTACAAGAAAATATTAAGTAAAAAAACACAAGTTAAAATTAAACCTTTAATTTGTAGATTAAGATTAAAAACAAGTCCTGGGTCAGGTATAGTATTCTAGCTACTTGAATTAGACTTCACCGATTTGGTAAATAATGATCAAATGTCTACCTGCACTGTAAAATAAATTCAGCAAAAACAGAAAAGAAAAAATTCTTTATCTGTTTCTTGACATATTTTTTCTGTCTAAATGTGTCTCTAATGTAAATTACTGTCCATTGTCATCAGTGGAGTTGTCAGAACTCTCTTAATTAAACGGCTTGAATAAATAAAGTCAATAGATCCGTAAAAAACAAATTATGGAAAATTCCATTCAATAAATATAACACTTTATTTATGGACTTTATTTATGGACATTTCTTTCGGTCTGGAATTGAGAGAAATTCTTTGATGCCAGCAAAAGACATGTTGTAAAGGTGCAACCTAAGGACATTTACCCTGAACATTAGTCGGGGTGTATGTAAATATGTAAGCTTGTTTGGATAAAAAAATAAAATAAACAATAAAATCACATTTATGCAAAAAGTTATTGTTTTTCAAATGCCAAAGTTTTATGTTGCATTATTAGTGCCTCCAGAAAAAGAACAGTTTAAAGATTATTAAAAGCTTAAACTTGATTACCAACACATTTCTGTCAATGTTGAGTGCATGTAGACTTCTGGTGGGTATATTTCAAATTTATTTCAACAACCTATACCAGCTGAATATAAATGACAGAATACAAACCCTATTGTGCTGTTAATGAAAACATATTTATGTCAATGGTGCTTTACAAATTGTGTGGATGTTACACAGTGCATAAATCAACTATCTTTTTTTTGCCATGGTACAATCTGTTAATCAATGCACAGCATTGAAATAAATATAAGCAACTGCCTCTCTTTCTACAAATCACAACCAGAAGCTGGGAAATTTAAATCCTACACAAAGCCTCCCCATTTCAAAGGTTTCTTTGATCACTTAGCAGATGAAAGAAAAAAAATCCTCCCCAATGTTTTGTTCATTTTTTTATTATGATACATGTATTGTATTTTGCCATAGTTGAAGTGTGAAAACATAAAGAAAAAAACAAAGAGCTGTATAGATTCTAGATCACAGATGTGATTATACTGTTGTATGTAAAAAAAAAAAAAAAAAAAAAAAAAAAGACGCTCTGCATCCTGGTGGAAAGAAAGTGTGTCAGGAAATGGCTGGTTAGAGGATCCGGCAGCCATTTTGTGCCCTAATGAGCTGATGATAAACATCGTCAGACTCAGGCAGGCTGGACATCTCTCTAGCAGTCTTATGGAAAGAAAAATAATTAAAAAGATTTAAAAGGGATACAATGTGGGAAATGCAGTAGTTGGGGTTTTGTCAGAAATTCATCAACACAGCCAAATGGTGAAGTAAGACGTTGCTTCAGAATTAATAAGCTGCTCCCAGTTGTTCCATCCACAGAGCAGTGTTCTTAGATGAAAGTTGGTCATTGTTGCTGCCAAGGACATCTTATCACGCTGCTATCTATTTTTTTTTTATATTTTAATTGCAGAAGTTTTCACTGAAGACTGAAACAACAAAAAGTTAACCAGCAAAATTAGGGAAATCAGATACTGGATTCATTTTAGTCATGCCAACTATAAAGACTTCACACATCCTGATTTTTCTTCAATATAACTGAGTTTATTGTTATATCGTTCTGTTTTGGTATATACGATTTTAATAGCTGTGGGAGTGAGAATACAGATGTGACATGCAAAGTGGTAGTCATGTGGTTAGTGCAGAGTGCTTACACTTTCTGAGGAGGCTGCAGCCTGGTTTAAAATGCACAGCCTGCCACTTGGGGTCCCTGAACAAGAGTCTGAGGACCAGATTGCTTCCCCTGCTGCCAACCGCTCCCTCAAATTTATCTTTGCAGTGGCTAATAAAGTTGATTACCCTTATTGTAGTGTATCTCTTCCTGTAAAATAATATTTATTCCATTAATGTGTGATTATTATCAATTTCATTATACTGGTTTTAAAATATTACTTTTACATTATCGTCCAGTGTTTAAACTAGATGATAGCCAAATCTGTCATTTTATAGGATTTCATTGAATAATTAGCAAAAAATTCTTTGCAACGTTGTTTAAACTGTTTATGTAATATAATTATGTTTCTTTGTTTAAGCATTTCTTTGTATTACCTTGAATTTTGTGCAGGAATATGTAAATCGATAGATTGAGGCAGGCTGTTAGATCATAGCAAATGTGATGACCTCAATATTTGCCAAACATCAAACCACAATACTAAAAGTCAGAGTATTATATCTAAATTACAATGTTTTTTTGATTACTTGAATAATTTCTCCCATCCTCCATTTCAGCCTCATCGTGGATGGTGAACACCATCATTTATTTCAGCTTATCGGCACCATAAGACAATGTATGACAGCTTTTAAGTTTCTGTGTTTTTTTTTCACTCAAACCCTGTGAAATAGTCTTGGTAAATGTTTCTCTCAGCTTATTTTTGACTAGATGTCAAAAAGAATTATGTACACAAAAATCCATAAACCTTGTCTTTTAACTGCATCATAGAATTATTGACTTATATTAATTTCCTGTCATTGTCCTTTAAACTAAACCTAATATAAAATAAGAATAAGAAGGAAAAAAAGCCATTAATTTCATGCTTATTATACAACTTGTTTATTCAACACACATGCAAACACAAAGACAACCCACCGGTACTAATTCCTTTACCCCCGATGTGTTCCAGGCATTGAAATGTCTTTTAAGTGCTCAGCCACAGTCAATTACTGTTGACTTACAGTAAAAGACAAATCAATTCTTTCTCTTTTGCTGTGTGATGTTGACTCCTGCTGAGGCAATACAATGGCTCTCTGAGAGGCACAAAACAGTTTAAACGCTCCACTTTTCTTATTTTCAGCAAGAACAATTTGCTGCGGCAGGGTTGTCTCTGAATATCAAGCATGTGGGCAAAAATGCCACCTGGATGCAGCATCAGTAACAAACTCAAGCAGCATCTATAGCTGTGTTTACTCTTCAAAATGCACTACACTCGAGTGACAGAAGCAGTGGACCTAGCTTTTAGGCTTTCACCAGGCACCTTTGCCTAAATGTGCAACAAAATGAAAAACATATTATCTTGTCAGTCTGGATGGTTGAAAAAAGAGTAATGAAAGTAAGCTGTTGCAAACAGCATGTGCACAACAAACAATAAGATCAAGGTTTGTGTTTGTGCACATACATTTCCAATATCTTAGTTGACCCAGAGTGCATTCCTATACAAAATGAAAAGAAAATAACGTGTTGGTTAATTATCCCAGGTGTTTTTTAAAGAATGAAAATGTCATTATGATTTGATTGTTTTACTAGTCACTGAATGTTAATTACTTTTGACAAATGGCAACATAACTTAATTTTAAGTTACGCATCCTGTAACAGGACTACCTTGTTTTGATGCAGCAGTTAGAGTCAGTTAATACCTCAGAAGCTTGTGGGATAATTCCACAGTATGTGGAATTATTAGAGGGAAAAACACAAGGAGCAGCGTGTGACGGTTGATGCCAATCAAGCCTTTTTTTCCTTCCTGTGAGCTATAATATTTTAAAAGTTCAGGTTAGGGAAAATGGTGCTATACTCAAGCAATTGACCTGAAACTTTCCACTTCCTAAACTGCTTCTTTCTTCTATCTGTATTATTTAAAATCAGCAACCTCCAAACAATGAGTTTCTAATTGAAAGTTGATGTTAGATTCTGAAAAATCTGTTATTGAAAGGCTGTGTCAGGACTATGGCCTTTTCTATGAAAATTGCTGCTGTTATTGTAGATTGATGCAACAAAGATATACAGTATGTGGCAAAAAATGTCAAATTTTTTGCACACCTAACGAGACAAAAAAGCCTTATTTAATTGGTTTTAAGTAACTCAAAATAGCTCCTGAGTAAAACATTCTGACCCGTTAAGAAAGTGCTTGCAATATCTAAAATGAGGAAGGTACGTACAGTGGGGAGAACAAGTATTTGATACACTGTTGATTTTTCAGGTTTTCCCACTTGCAAAGCATCTAGAAGACTGTAATTTTTATCATAGGT
>JAUZNJ010081567.1:0-23909 GCA_034780135.1 Jordanella pulchra | reverse complement strand
TATTTTAATTATGTAAAGCACTTTGAAATGCCTTGATGCTGAAATGTGCTATACAAATAAAATTTGATTGATTGATGTGGCCTGTTGTTACAGCTTTGGCTGCAGTTTAAAGCATCTAAATAACTGAAGCATTGAATAACTGAAATATCTATGCCTTGATATAAAAAAGTGACAGGCTCAGGCATCTTGATAATACAAATTTGCATTCACGCTCATGAATTTACATACAGTATAGGCTACATACACCTCCAAATTGTGCATAGAGTGAAGGCAGGAAGAACAAAAGTTTTTTTTGTTGTTAATTTTTCAGGGTGCAGCTTAAATGCAAATCTAAATGTTCACATTGTATAAAAAAAAAGTAATCCCTTTATTTTTAATGATGTGAAGGAGGGGAGACGAAAAGGTGTGAACAACAACTCACAGGGTTACAATTACCAAAAGCTTTGATGTAGCTATTAAAAAACACCAGCAGGCTTCAGAGCCTTGGAATGAAATGTTTCCATGGATTGTGGTAAAAATTGATTTTTAGGTTTATGACCATCATTTCCTCTGACTTTACTCCACAAGAAATGGGCAAAAATATTAGAATCCTGTACAAAATGGAAAAACAATTCAATCTACACAGAAAACCCCTGTAACTATATCTCATTAAACTGCTGAAATCTAAAAGTTTTTTTCTTCCAACATATATGGAAACTAATGATACAGTTGCAGAAACCTCAAATAAAGATATGCAAACTCCATCCATTTTAAGGAAACAGTCATGGAGAAAAAGTCATAGGTATTGGACTAAAATTGTGGCATGACAACCAGAAAACGTAATTGCGTGATAACAAAATGTAACTGCAACCAGGTCTTAAGGATTTGTTACCATCTAGCTGCATTTAAAAAGCTGTAATAATAGTCCAGCACAAAGAGGTCCCAAACAATCACAAATTAATGGGGAATTCCAATTCAGTTGTTGAAGTAAACCATTTAAATTTTTAAGCCTCAAGCTGAGGATTGAACACAGTTGTAACTATGACTAAAATGAGGAACTAGAAACAAAAAACTTAGATGATGCTAAACATGAAGTGTTGTACAGCTATGGAAGGGTCACTGGATCTTAGTAAAATGCAACTTGTCAGTCAGAGGTCAGTCCGTTTCAATAATACAGGCCTCAAATAGACAGTTCTTTCTCTAACAAAGTTTCAAATTCTACTCATAAGCTCCTTCCTCGTGTCCAAATACTTTTGGCCTCTTTTACAGGGAAATCAAACCCAAGTCTTTAAGCATCCATCTGGATGCTTTGTCTTCATCTTGTACATATTTGTAAATGATGGGCAAATAACTTTTTGTTAGAGGTGACATCTTAAGCAAAAGCAGAAATAATTGATGGAAAGGACAAGCATCTGCTAAAAAACAGAATAATTACTCAGAATAATGTCTTAGCTGAAACTCATTCAAGCATCTAAATTCATGACCTGAGTCATTATCATAACAGTAAGCGACAAAACTGTGACTCACATAAGGTGATTCATTTGGACACTTACTCAAAAAGAGGTCAAGACTACAGCAGAGCCAACATAGAGATTCATAAATTAGTGTCAGTGTGATGGATGTCCTCTACAAAGGCACTTACAGGGGAGCCATTTTCTTTCGCAACAACAGGATTTTCCTTAGAGCTGACAATTGAAGGGTTCTAAAAGAGAGAGACAGAAAAAATACTGATTAAGGCTTTTTATCGACAACTAGTAGGATGATTGCTTCATACCAATAAGCATTTAACACAGAGCAACACATATACAATTGTTTGCTCTCCAAATAGAACTCATTATACACGGATTGTCAGATTCTGCACAGAAAATATCAATTTAGCCAATGTCAAATGTTGAACTATGATGTATAAAAAAAACACATTCTGTAAGTTTTTCTACCCCTTATGAACAGGAATTCACGTATCAAGCCGTATACATTTAAGGACGAATCTGTACAGAGAAGGACAAATATGAGGGAGTTAATGACCCATCAGAATCCCCTAAACACCATCAACACCATAGAGGTGACCTGTATGGCCCATCCAGTAGGAGGGATTAGAGCAACTTTTGTTTTGTTTGCTTTCATCTCCCATTCTTTTGTTACACCTACAGTATACAATCTTGGTGCTCCCCAGTATCAGTTAGAACTAAAGAAACCTCTTGGATGAAAGGTGAAACGTCTTCTAGAAAACTTCACATCCAGTTGCATAAACTGAACTTTCCAAGCATGTAAGAAGAAAATGTTTCTTCAATTCTTGCAATAAAATCAAACTTTTTTATTGAACTGTTTTAGGCTGTTGTCATTTGAAAAAGGAAAGGATATCAATCTCAGGAGAAATCTTGAGATGATTGAAATCTTTACAGAGAAAATGTTGATTTTGAAATATTTATCTACATCTAATGTCATTATTTTTGACCTAGCTATATTGTATAAAAATAACGTTTAAAAGCTAACGTTTGTTTTTATTGTGCTGCAAAATATCTAAATTGCTGAATATTATTTACATGCTGTTGTAAAATCCAGAGACAGCAAAAAGCAACAATCAAATATTTGGAAATATCTCCCCCTGCTGACCATCAAACATTACTGCAGATATTTACCCATTTTAAAACGACTTTCTCCTCTATTTACTGCTTTATGTAGTGAGGAGCCTGTAATGACTCCCACTGAATTTAACTCATTTTCAATCCTTTCTATAATCTAACACTAAAACTAAACCTTACCACAACCAGTGCATACCCAACCTTCACCTAAACTCTATTCACAACTCATAACCTTTCGTAAAAAAGTGAGAACCAGCAAAATGTCCTCACTTTGGTATAAACGCCCCTCAATTTGATGATGAGATTGGACAAATGGTCCTCACTCTGATGCCAAATAGGAGCAAACACACACCCACCCAGAGCACTCAGGCTTACTCTGACAACTCTAAAGCTATGACTCAGCACTGTTGTGCCACTTCAAAGGGCCCCTCTCTCCATCATCTCCTGAGCACATCCACACCATTAGCTGAATGGCTAAAAAGCCTGGCCATGAGTACATTTTAATAAGGCACCTGTGGGACATCCAGTCTGCACTCATTTCTCCGCTACCGGAGATGAATGGCAGTCACACCTGCTTTCATTCCTCTCATTAATATACTGTCAATACTTTAATCACTCCTTAATGATGCTATTACATTCCTCATTTCTGTGGGGATATGGCTGCCATATCACAGAGCACTGTGGAAAATATATTCATTCCAAAATCAAAGTGCCAGACTTTCAATAAGAAAAAATGTGTCATTCTTTAACATACATCTGTGTGCTGTCTAACTAATGAAGCAGATGCAGCAAACTGACCTCAGTTAATCATTCGACCCTCTCCAAGGCCTGCTATTTTAGAATTTATATATAAAATATGTCAGACGTTAATTTATTATCATAAAAGTAAGACTTTTAAAATCATCTTTAAATTATAAAAGTAACTAAAAATTCAATGTCATATTTTTTATTAACCTGGGGAGAGGGACTTCTGGGAGTATCTGCTGTGATGAGTATGTGCACAATTATTTAATATAAAGTTAAAATCTATAAATTCAATATAGTTCAGAGCAAATTATATCAGACAAAAAAAAAAGGTTTAGTTAAGATTTAAATGGTAATTTTGTTAAAGAATAGATAAATCGGTCTGTTTGGATTATTTCAACATCCTTATTTTTTGCAATATATTGTTGTAGATTATTGATATACTTTTAGTTCCAGTAATGCACACTGAAAAACAAGCAGTGACCAAATTAAAAGACTGTCAGCTTGGATAGCCTTGACTGGGATCATTTAGTCAGAAAGTCAAATATACAATCTTTTTCCAATCAGTAAATCCAACTTATTAGAGACCCATCAGGTCAGAAAAGTGGAAAAAACGTTTTGGTGTGGAAATTGTTCAAAGAAGAGTCAAAGAAAGCTGTTTTCAGAAACAGTGCTATTTTAAAAAATAATCTGGACCAAACAGAAAAGTTCTTAGGGGTCGTTTACAATTATCAGCTTTTTCACAAGTGCAGAAAACATACTCTTTTTGCAACACCCACTCCCCAATAGTGTAGATAAAAATACAAATTTGGAAAACCTTATTTTTTCATCATTTAGATAGAAAATTTTATTATGTTTGGGGCTACTGTTTGATAAAATTGTTCTTATTACACATTTTTTACAAAACAGGAACTGCAGAACCGTTCAGTACAATCTTTTTCTTTACAGGTGAGAATGGTCTGGTTTTCAATCATCATGGGTCACTACCTGACATAAAGATGAAATGATTGAACACTGACATTGACAAACCTTACATTAAAAAACAAAAAGAATACATAGCTAATCCCACACTTACAATAAACATCCCAATTGTCAGATTGCATTTAATGCACCAATCCCAGAGTGACTGCTGTGTTTCGGATGTTTACACACACACACAATTGTTCTCAAAATATAACTATAGATGTTAGCTCAAGCAGTTATTGCGAGCTGTTATGTGTTGTTAAAAAGGATCATAATGAATATGGACAACTGTATTTGTTGACTCAAAGTGGCACCCTTTAGAAACATGCAGGCAGACAATGAATGCAAGGATACATGTCCTGAAAACTGACTAATGGGGGGGCAGGGACAATAAAGCACATTTCTATTCTATTCTACTCTATTCTATTCTATGTTGTATGTTACAGCTGAGGTTATATCTGACGCAACTTTTTCAGATGAATAAAGCAGCCGTCTGCTCAAGGAACATCAATGCCCAATGTGGGAACATTTCCTGAAGGGGAGAATTGAGTTGAATCCTTTGGGAAATCTCTGAGTTAAGCTAAGGGTCTCTAAGGGATAAACACTGAGAATTTTCTTTAAAGATAGTAATGTGTGTAATGCTGATCATAACTTTAGGATGCTAAACACAGCTTAGGATGTCATGTCCTGATGGCTTTGTTTTAAGATAAAGATAAGATAAAAGACTGCAGTTTCACCAAAATATATCTCAAACACTGTGTACCGTCACCTCGAGAAAGCAGATCATAAAAAAACAATTAATGTGGGACAACTGGGATGCATGTGAAAGACAATGTGTGACAGATGCAGCTTTTCCAGCCATGAGTTTCTTTTGAGACTCATTTTCAGAGTTGCTTTACACAGTGTTCCTGTTGTATCAAATTTTAAAAGTATCTTCGACAAATTTCACAAAAAGCTCTCTGAGAATCTTCAAGTTATAAACCGTTCCACAGTCTTAGTTGTGGCTGCATTTTGTTTTCTTTAACCATAGTTTTTATCAAATTTTGTATTAAATTCTTTCACCTGTTCAGTTTTAGGAGCCCTGTGTGCAGCTGGGTCATGATGTGGGGCACTGGCACAGCTTTGTGACAATAACTGCTGATCATTTTATTTTAAGTTTATGACTATTGTTTCATAACCCAGCTCTGTTTTTAACATGTAGCTAAATGTAATATTAGACCTGTTTGCAGTGTTCCTTGGTCTTTACGATGCCATTTGTTTACTAATTTTCTCTAACAACCTTCTCGAGGTGCATCCAGACCGAGCGTGGTGACTCCAGGAGCACCGTGTGGTGTTCACTGCTCTTTTTCTTTTTTCAGTGTTTTCCAGTGTTACTTGATTTGTGCAGGTAAAACTTGTTTGTGCTGATTTGATTTTTAAAGATACAATCATTTTTTTATGACATCATCATCCCAGCAGATGCTAGGGTTGCGCTTGTTTTAGAACATAAAGTTATTGCACAACATAACATGTCATTCCTCTGCTGGCATTGAATATAACATTGAGCATGTTTATCATATTTAATGGGTAGAAGGATTGTTAATATTTAGTAAATCATCAGCCTCCCAGAAACTTTAGTTTGGAGCTGCCGTAACCCCAAACAACCCCAAAGCATTTCCTGTCAAGCTCTTACTGTTGGCACTTCACAATAAAAGCATAGGAATGCTGCTAAATTGTTCTCTATGCACAACTTTTGAATTTGCTTGGAGCTTTTTGAATGTTTCTAAAAGCACTGGAAGCACTGAAAAAAAAGAGTCCACTTTGGTTTGCATCTGGTTGTTGGGTGGATTCGGCGGTAGCTCCTAGTAAATCTATCCACACGGAGAGTATCAATGCTGAGGAGTGAGCAGAAACAGACCGAGGTCTGTTGTTTTTTAAAAGCCAAAAAAAAAAAACTCTACAGCCTTCCTTATTTCATCCTTTGTCAACATTATTTTCTCTATATTCCCTTTTAACTGAGAAAAGATTTGTTGCACTTCTTTAACTGACGTCACAACTATAACCGGTCCCTGACTGGTTGCAGCAACAAGATTTCATAGAAAAGTTCAGATCTTTTTACTTTAGCAGCCACTGTTCCACTCTCTGCATGCGATGCTGCTGTTTGACAACACCTGAGTCCTATCGAGTAGCATAAGGTGAGAGCGGAGCAGTGAAGGCCCTCACCGCGTGGGATTCACCGCAGGCAGCTTCCCCACTCAGTTTGCATAGGGATACTATGTAAATTTACTGCCCTCTCTGCAAACACCGTGTTCGGTATGAATGTACCTTAAGCCTTTTACAAAACATTTTGATTTATATTGAGATTTAACTAAAAACAAGTGTTTAACTACATATTCTCTGTATATCGCTGGTTGTCCTGCATTATTTTTAGAGGTGGTATAAAACAAAAGGAGGCTGGATACAAAGCATCCCAAGATTTATTGGAAGTTTTCTTTTTGATAAAACTTTGAAAGCCATGTATCCTACCACTTATTTTATTCCAAATAAAACACAGTGAGGTTTGTCAGGTGTTATTTACCTGTGGTGAGACACTGATAATGTTCTGGTGAACCTCTGATCCGTTGGTGTGCGTTTCTGTCCGGGTATCGGTCCTCTTTAGCTTGTGGGCCACGCTCACAGCGCTGGCGTCTTTCTTTGCCACTGGAGGCTGTGGAAAGAACACAGCAAAACTTACTACAAACAGAAGCCAGCTATTTATAGGAAGACCGTTGATCCTCTGTTTAAAGGAAGACAAATAAACAATTCACTTAAAGGAACATGCTGTAAAATTATTTTATTAAGTTTTTGCAAAGAAAAAAACTGCAAAATGATGATGAAAAGAATGAAAAAGTCAGGACAATGCTGAGTTAAAAAAAAAACAAATGTGGATTAAGGACAGAAACAAAAAAATAATAGTTAAGACTGGAGGAGAAAAAAACCCAACATGAAATATTAAAAAACAGAAAATAAAACAACTCAGCAAGCAACCACGGCATAATTTCCAGCAAGGCAGGATGAATCCAGCATGAGATGATGAGGATGAGGGAAGATATTTTCCATCTGTCTACCTCATGATGAGTTCCTTCCTCAGGAAGCCTCTCCTCCATTGGGAACTTATCCCTGGAGCCCATTAGACGGGCAGAGTAGAACCTGGAGGTCTCCTCAAAGTCTTCCCGTCCAACTTCCGGCTGCCGCTCCCTTTCTCCCATCTCTGACAGGCCCTTAGAAAAGTCCTCCATTCCTGAGTGGAGGTCTGTGATAACAGTGAAGTCCACCTCTGCCTCCAGGCTGGATGTGGAGCTGACTGTCATGCTGGAGCATTTGCGCTCTATGCCCAGCTGCGTTTCCCTCATGGAGGCCAACGTATCTCGCTCCTGCTCTTCCTCTGAGGTAAGACTTGGCTGAGGACGCCTTTCCCCAGACTCCCTCTGGTTTAAGTACAGACAAAGGATCGGCTCCATGTTATAACATATCGCATTTCATCTGAGAGATGGCAGGGGGATGGGAGAGCAGTACTGTTTTTGCGGAGGATTTGTGTGATGCTTCCAATAAAGTCTTTTGAACCAGTACATGCAATAAATTAATAACGACACAAAAAAAGAAAGAAAAACAGGCCTTGCAAAGACTGTAATATTTCAAATGAATTCTAACAAGCAACTTTGTTTTTTCGTATAAAAATATCAAACACTTGATGTGAAATAAATTTTGTAATGTAAGCGAAAGAAGAAAATATCAGCTGCTGGCATAGTAAGTCTTTAACATGTTTAAGGTTTGTTAATGTTTTTAACACAAAGTTATAAAAACATTCTTACCCAAATAACCTTTTTAACATGCTGTAATGTTAAAAATACAAATACTATTGAGATTTTGTGTGGTAATCCAAGGCAAAGAAGTAAATAAATGCTTTTCAAATCATTTATGCAATTTACAGTCTGAAAGAAATGCTTGACATACATATACTATCTATTCACCCCCTGGAATCTGATACAACTAAATAAAATCAAGCTTTGGAAACCTCAGAAAGTTCTATTCAGTCCATCATCTGAACATGGAGAGAGGATGGACCAACTTCAAACCTACTAATTCATTAGTGTCCACCTTAACTGACAGGGTGGACAAGGGGGGCTTTAGTCAGACAAGCATCCAAGAGGTCATGGTCATTTTGGGGTAACCAAAGAGATTCAAAACTGAAACAAAAATTCAGATCTGAAAACGCATCAACAATTTATTTAAAGTCTTGATCGTTCTCACACGGTTACAGCCTAAACGAACTGCAGGGGAACTAAACACAGTTTCCTTTTACAGCTTCTTACAGCTCTTTGGTTCCTCTAACTCATTTCTAAATGCCTTAAAGGGACTGAGAATACCTAACTTTAAGTCATCTTTACTCAGACAATAGCTTCCAGGGCAAAGAGTGTTGTAAGAGTGACCTTGGAGCACGTTTTGCCTCTAGAATTACCGTAAAGTACATGTCTTATGAAATTACTTTATAAATCACATCCTCTTAGCGGCAGCAAATCACAAGGAGTTCCACTCAGCCTACACATTCACTTATCACAATGATGAATGAGAACAGCAGAGTGGCTTATGAAAACAAAACACTGCTTACAGCTGCAAAGGTATCGAACATTTTGCACACGAAATAGTTGATGCTGTGTGTTATGAGGCATGTGTGTCAAATAGGAGAGAAGCAGGGGAAAAGGAGGCATAGGGTAAGCACGTAGAGATAAATTTGTAAAAGAATAACCTTAAAGTCAGCAAAAGGCTCTTCGTGTATGGCTGGAGTAGAGACAGGCTCCTGCAGAGGAAGCAAAGGAAAGAGCAGAGGGAGCAATAGAAGGTTAGGAGTGGAAGCCTGGCAGAAGCAAGAAATCCAAACAAAGTATATTACAGCGCAAACCTAAACAGGGCACTGTAATATTGAAAGATATTGTGTAACACTTTTTTTTTTTTTTACAAATCCTAAATAAACCTAATCTTTTTTTCTCAAGTTCAATTTCTTAAGCCCAAGTTTAGGTAGGAAATTCAGCCAGATCCAAGGCTGCGAAATCTGAATCTGGGCACAAATTTCAAGCACAGGTTCACATCAACAATGCACATAGTATTCAGTAAAGAAGACAGTTAAGAGGGGGATCTGAGAAAGCACAAAAGTGATCTAAAGCATTTTAATATGTTTACCAAAACAAGTAGGAAATCATGGAGTTTTCTATAGAATAGCAATCACATCAACACAGTGCAGCAACCAACATCACCTTATGGCTTAATGACACAACAGGTTGATTGTTAGTGACTCACATATTAACAAATAGAGTAGCTAGCTAGGTACTTGAAGATTTTAGAGTTTACAGGTGGACAGTGGGAGTGGCCTTATAGGAAGAAAAGGGAAAAAGGAAAATTTCTAGCTGAACAGTGAAGACTTTCATTCAAAGCCCATGAAAGGCTTTCACAAGTCAACAAAAATGAAAGGAAAACAAAACAGGGAATGAATACAATAACCTGTCGAGAGGAGAGAATGCTACAGTGGAAAAGATAACATAACTATTAAGGAACATGTTTAAACAATATTCCCTTGTGCATAGTTCACCCTGCGTAACCCGATTTAGAGTATAGACTGGGCCCAGAAAATCCAGCCAGACCGAAAACTGGCCCAATGGGGATACAGCCCAATTCAATTCGAGCCCAACCAACACATTTCAACTGTGTGCTCATGCCTGCAGAAAACCTGATGTGAATTATTCTTGTATTTAAGGTATTACTGCTACTAGGAGCTGTAAGTCCATGTGGAACGCACCAGTGCAATACACACTGCGCAAGCAAGAAATGCTATAGTTAAACCAGAGTCGGCAAAGTGCAAAGCAAGGCAGAGTAGCACATGATGTGCTATCTGTCCTCACTGCTGTAGGATGTATCTGATGGCATCCAAATCAAGTGCAATGTTAGCAAATGATCAGAACACTGGGCATTGCATGGTCTGCTCATGTCTAATTACCTGTTGCGTCAGAATGTCTTTTTTAAAAAAGTAAAAATTGTAATTGTAAATTGTAAATCAATTCTAAACTATACCTAAATATAAACTCATACTTTCCCTGGCTCTGATTCAATTTGCAAACGGCAATATGACATTGCTTCATCGAATTGATATTTTCTTAAAAACGCATGGTTTAAGCCTTAATTCTGATCACTTTTAAATGTTTAATGAGCAGAAACGCCAAGATTATCGAATTTTCTTAACACAACTTAACACAAGATCTTGCTAGCAGTGGTCACATTATGGAGGACATGGTGAAAACCCTGCTAAGTAACACTTTGGTGTGTAAAACCAGTAATGCTTTGTCGAGCAGACTGACTCAAGCTAATTGTTTTTATTAACTAGCCAGAGCTTTTCTGTGTATATTTACAATCAATACCAGGACATGGGTAAGTGGTTGCTTTACCTAGTCATTCATTTGGGAAATACATGGTTGGGGTTCTAATTACTTTATCATCAAATTTAAAACAAAAACAAGGTCAAAGAAAAAAGAGAAATACAAAAACTAATTAAAGTATCTATCTACATCAGGACTCCCCAAACTTGGTCCTTGAAGGCCGGTGTCCTGCAGCATTTAGAGGTTTCCCTGCTTCAGCACAGCTAATTCTGATGACTGCATTCCAGCAAAAGGCTTTCCATTGATAGGTGGGAAACCTCTAAAAGCTGTAGGACACCGGCTCTCAAGGACCGAGTTAGGGGATGCCTGATCTACACTAACCTCCTGTGTTTCATAGGGTAGATTTGCTTAATTCTTAAATTGTCATCGACCCAATAAATAAATACAAAGGACTCCAGGGCCACACATTTTAAATCCCTCAAGTAGACCAATCTAAACACAAAACATCAGAGATTTGCATTTTCTATAAGCTTCTTCACATTTTTACTTAGAGCATTACCATATTTCAACAACAATCAACCAGTGTCCTTTTTCTCCTATAAGATCAAGTTGGTTGCAAAACTATGTACTTTAAACAGTGGATGGAAAAGTTGACAAAAATCAATACACATTGCTGAATGTCTTCTAAGTCTGTGAGAATGGCTCAACCCACAAGTTTGGAAGAGCTGCTCCTATTTTCCCACATTACATGAGATCAATCAGATCTTGATATGACTGTCACACCAAGAGCCATGCAACACCTCCTCTCATCCCTGTTTAATCCACTACACAAGAGCCTGATTAAGATGAAAAGGTGGAAAAAGATGAAAGCTGTCATGTCTATTCTTTTCAAATTCATTCTAGTGCCAAATGTGTGCACACTCCCAATGATAGCGGCTGTGGAATGAGAGGCAGCAAATCTGACTGAGCCAGTGACTGAGCTGCTTTATTTGGCTGTTCACTGCCTGCTGGGGTTTCACAGCTGGAGGTATCAGCATGTTTTAATCATTGATTATCTTCACATTCAGCTAAGGTTGAAGGACATAATTGCCCTGACTGTGTGCTGTTGTTGATTTTCTGACAAATAAAAAAAGGAAAAATTTCCAGATTAAAAAAATATTCAATTTCACATGAACACTTGTTTGAAAAGTATAATTTTTGCACAGGTCTGGGGAAGATTTGGATCATTTCCCACACATTCTATGCTATATTTCTATAAAGGGACCCAGTCACCTACTATGAATTGATGCAGTGTTATTCAAACCTGGTCTTCAAGGCACACTGTCCTACATGTTTTAGATGTTTCTCTGCTGCAACATGTCCAACTCGGATGATTGCAGCCCAGAAAAGACTGATCTGCTGTCAAATAATATCAGGTGTGTGAAAAGTTGGAAACATTTAAAACATGCAGGGCAGTGAGCCTTGAGGACCAGGGTTGAAAAACATTGACTTAATGAATTTCTATGCCCATAGGTTATTCTGGTCGTGAACAAAACCCTCCTGAAGAAATTGTGGTTCACTGATGTCTTACTATACATTTTATTTTTGTTTTCCATTGTGTTTTTGCTCTGTTTGTAAGTAAAAATATCTGGTTGGTGTATTTTACCATAACAAGACTACGTGACCAGACGTATGCTATTGTGCATGCTCACAATGAGTAAACAAGGCAGTAATTGAGCAAAGCAAGTTAAAAGCTCCCAGTGGAGGTATGAACAGAAAGAGAAAAAGTCTAGGATCCAGCTTGAAAAAAGCATTAAAAAACAATTGAGGCTAAGAGGGACAAGAAATCTCTTTTCGGGCTTTAAAAAGTACATAGTAAACACTATGAGAAAGAAAGCTTGGTGAGTACTGTTTTATTGAAAAAATAAGTATTTCTATATTTCTTTTATATTTATGCAGGCATATTACATGACTAGGCCCCTTTAACATTTCCAAAGATAATAGCTTTTCCAAATAATTATGAATTGAAGCAGTTTTTTTTTCTTAACTGCAAAGTTTAATTTGAACTAAAATGGTATTAAATTTGCTGTTTTGGCTTTTATGCATAAAGTTTTGCAAAAGCATCAGAGAGCCTGATAATCTTTTGAGTGAAACCCAAGGCTGTTAAGTTTTAAAAGACAAAGGCAAGACAATATTATTTGTCTTTGTAAACTTTCAGTCATTACAGATATGCTGCACGGTGTGGTGCATGTCAAGGGAGATGGAATGGGGAGCCATGTGGGAAATGTCCAAACATTCTGGCAAACCATTGCCGATAAAGGAGCCTTCAAGGAAAGCTCCATCAACTGCTAAAAACATGTAAAATGGATGAGTGTTTCAGATCACTTAAACTGTTAAAAAGAATACATGGCGTGGGAGTCTGAAGCTCATGCTTTATCTCCAATGACTGAGTAGCAGATACCAAGCAGAGTTACCGAGTGTCTCTTCTTGGCTGCGTCCAGGCTTTGATCCCTGCCGGCATTTCTGCTATTCCTCAGTATTAGACCAGACTCCTTGGCTTTCTGCGTTTTCACTGGTGGAGCTGGAGGAGCCATTTTGGGAAGCGCTGAAGTCTTTGAACTAAACGGATGGCTCTCTGTAGGGCCTCTGCCAATATGAAACCCTTCATCTAGATGATCTATTTTAGAAACACCCTCAGGATCTCCAGGAAATGCTAGATGGAAGCTGGGGCTATCAGTCCAGTGAAGGTCGGAGGATCCTTCTGGAGAGCCAACTGACCAGCGGTATTCTCGTTTGATGACCCGTGTGAATTCCTCCTGTCCTGTCAGGTCCCTTTCGTCCTTACACGCAACACTCTTTGAGCGCTCTGGTTTTAAGGGAACAATCCTGGTGATCTCTGACTGGTAGCTGCTGCCTGACAGTCGATGGAGAGACGTCTTGTTGCTTTTTTCACTAAAGAAACCCTCAACATCCTCTCCACCGGAGCTACTGATCTTTCGTTCATGTGTTCGGACTTGTCGTAGTTTTACCTCTGCTAGCTCCTTGTTGTCAATAAGACCCTTTCCTCGGACCTTATACACATGTTCAGCTTTATTACTAGATAAGGAGTTGTCATGTTCTACATTTCCAGGTCCATTTAATAAGCCTAAATCAATGGTTGCCATTCCTATTTGATTTACCTTTCTTTTTACTTGCACTAAACCTTGGCTGAAGACCTCTTTTCCTTCACCAATTTCCTCTTTCCTGTTGTCTTTATATGCAGTGACAAATTGATCCTTTGATAATCCCTGATTGTCTTTGCTTTTGATCACTGGAGATACATCACTTTGATCTTCTTGTTTAGATGCTTTTTCTGTTGTGTTGTCTGAGTCTGAATCTTTATTTTCCTCTCCAGAGGAATCGCTCCCAGACTTCCTGTTGATGAACTCAGCAGGAATTCCAACATTTAGGCTTAGGGGCCTGCCTTTTTTTCTGGATTTGGAGCCCATCTTTTCCTTTATTTGGGGTGAGCCTGGAGCTGCTTCATTGTTTGCCTCTGGGCTTGAGGCTTGAGAGGGTTTACTTTGCAATTTGTCTAGTAACCAGTCTACATTCTCAGGTAATTGAATGGCAGAAGACCAAGTCTCAGAGCATGCAATTGGCTCTTTGGGGTTTCTTGTTAAAGGAAATTCATCAATATGGCTTTTCACTTCTCTCCTGTTATAACCTGCTTCCTCTTTATGTATCATTTTGGTAATTTCAATCTCTCTTTCCAGCTCCTTTTTCTCCCACGAAGAATCAGATATGTGTGATTTGTTCTTCTCTTCTGCCCTCCAGTCGTGGTCTGGTTGAAAAGGTTGCTGTTTTTCAATCAATACCCACTCCTCAGAGCCCTACATATTGGTATAGATTAAGCACAGTTAGACATGCTCAGCACAACTGCTAGCAAAATACTCCATCTAAAAAATGGTCTCCATTCCATAAGTGGGAGTAAAACATGCATGTTGTCGTTAAATAAAAAAAAAGCATCAAGAAACTAATTTGTCAAAGCAATTTCATTCAGGTGGTGAAATTCATATATCATAAAGCTTCGTTACATAAAAAACTGATGTTAGGTATTGGTTTTGATAATTATGGCTTAAAGCTTATAAAAAGACAATCTTTAGCTTCTTTATCTTTTCAGAAAATTCTGATTTTAATTCTGACCAATAAAAATGACTTTTAAAACAGAAATAACCTGCTGAAATGTGTGTATACACTGTACAGAATATGCTCTTAATACTTGGTCAGGGCTTCCTTCAGCATCTGCCTGTAGCTGTCCTAAGGTGTTAAGGATGTATATATGTATTGTTGGTTCTGGTGGGTCCTATACTCCTCTTTAAAATAGGCCATAGATTCTTCAAGTGGTCAGGTCAGAGGAGTTTTGCTGAGCAGTCAAGCTGATGCAAGGGTCTGTAAACCACTGTTGGTTCTGCTGAAATTTGCTAAGTCCTGCAGGAAATCTTTTACCTTGCAAGCAAGATAAATTGTTGTGAAATTTATGAATTCATAAATCTTGTAAACACATCTTGCCAGAAGCCAACATATGTACTAGCTTTGATACATAAATGTTTCAAACAAATGAAATGAAGTGACCCGTCACCCCGTCATCTAGAGGTGAAAGGCTGAAGAAAAAAAAAAACATTGGCTGCTGGTTTTAGCAGGAATATCATCTGTTTGCTTTTGAAAAACAAGAAAAAGGAAATGTTACTTGCCTTTTTGGATGGGATGACGTTTGTGTGTTTCTCCTGACTGGATTTGGTAAGAGTTTGATTGATCAGTTAACTCTGCTAGTTGTGAAAAAAATCAAGAATGTGATATGGCACAGCTGCAACTGCGGCTGTAACGGGCAAAAAGCTTGACATGGGAGGCTGGTAACCAATCCGCTCGAAGAATTGCTCTGAATTTCCCTCACTTTTTCGAACACTTTCTACATGAGGTATTCCAGATGTATACCGTGTACAATTCAAATTAGACTACAATCAATCTAATTTATGCCAGTTTAGGAAATCATGCTTGTTAAATCCCGAAATGCTCTAGTATTTGCAGGAAACACTAACTTTATAATTGAAAACGCATTTGATTGTGTGGCTACTCAAATTATCAGTGGCTGTGTAAATGTCACATTGGACTTGAAGCAAAGTAAATTCTGGGCCTTTCCAGTCTATAGACACTGGGATGTTAATTTGTTGTTCATTCTTAGCCCTATAGCCATATAAGATGATTTTGTCTTTGGTTCAGAAGTTGATTAAAACAAAGATTTTGACTGTTCCCAGGATATGTCGGTGTGTAGTAGCTCATGCAGCGCTGCCACCAGCAGATGTTTTTGGAGCACACTGGTTGTGTATCTCTTCCAAACTCTTGAATGTACTGTTGCCTCTGCTTGTTTTTTAACCTTTTTTTATTTCTAATTTTAGAGCTTTTATTTGCTATAAGCCATAATCATCGAAATTAAGTTAGCATGTCACTCTGGTGTCTTTAGTCTATAAAATGAGTTTAGTTTTTTCACATAATTCACTACTTGAGAAGTGCTTTGCACCAACCGACAATGCTACACACAGTTGACTGTTTCATGAAGAGGAACAGCAAAAGATGTGTAACCTCAGGTGAAGTCACCACAGTCTTCTGGACGAAACCCTCAACAGAAGGGCTGTTAACAGGGTCTTTTCCCACTGCTCGGCCCCCCAACTGGCCGATATGCAGCAAAGGAGAGAGAGAAGAACAACAGTTAGACGTCAGAGTCAAATAAAGCACTGAATAGGATAGACATAAAAGACAGGATAGCATAAAAGAGAGAAAATGGAAATTGCAGAAAGGGTCCTATTTCAAGGGGAAAAAACCTCCAAACTCAGTATATTTTTTACATCCTTTCTTCATGACCATTTAAGGCAGAGTATTCTTTTAACAATTAAAAATAACCTTTACCTCTGATTCGTTGAGCAAATAGGCCCTGTTTAAAGTCAGGCCCACTTAGCTCATTGGATGAACCCCAGCCACCTTTATAACCCCAATTAAACCTTAATAGCCATCCTAAGAGGATATTTATTCACCGCTCATTTTTCAACCAGCATTTCGTATCATAATCAGCCAGTAGATTCCTGATAGATGATAGACTTGCAACATCCCTTTAAAGACTGATTTCTCAGTAAGTTATTGTAATGATCTTTGCACCATTTCAGATACATAGATGGATGTGGTTTTATAGGATTCGCCCAAACAAATACAATATATCTAAACCCCTCCCTTACTGAAATACATAAACAAATGATGACAAGCTGGAAATAAACAGTTTGTTAATATCAGTCTAGTTTAACCAAGATGTTACAAAAATGACTAACATCGAATGATAACTATGTTAATGCTGATATATCCAATATCCCTATCTTGGAGTTAACATGAGGAAGGCAAAGCAAGGTGTGGTGACACTCTTTGAGTTTAGAGATTGCTAGTTTTTCGATCTTTAGATCAACCAGGTTTTTAAATAAGAAATTGGGAAGCCAGGCAAAGACACAAATAATGTGACATTTCCAAAGCCAGAGAGAGGACTTATTCATCATCGTGTCATACTTAAGATACATTTCTCTGCTTTTTCTCAAGTAAAAAGCTAATGCACAAAAATGACAATCATGTAGGAGATAACGGATGGGGTGGCAATAATTAGCCTGTTCTACAAGATCCTTCCAAAGGCAGCTTTTAGGTGCAATTCCTGTGCCGATGAAACTGCCTGAACTCTCATTACACACTGACATGGGACGGCTTACCAGGGGGAAATTCTTGCAGAGATTTGAAGAACTCTGTCCAGAGATTGAGAATTTTCTCCATGAGACAAAATGTGCAGAATATGAGCAACTTAATGATGATCAGTGACTACTAGACTCTGCTTTTTAACTAATCTTCCAACATGTTGAATGAGCTTAATCTAAAATTACAAAATAAAGTCACTTTTACCTTTTTTTGTTTCCATTCAACATTTTCTTAGAGGGAACTCAGATAAAGTGTAAAGGAGTGTTGATTCAAAAACAAACTCATGTACCTGACAGATTCCAAAACAGGCAATTACAAAGCATTTTTATCCTGCAGCCACATTAAAGAGCAGAGTTTCTCTAAATCCTCAGAAACATGTAGAAGTTTCCTGCAATCTTTTGTTAATCCCACATTAAAACCACTACCATTACATTTCTTTACCACAGATGACATTTGAACTTTGTCCGACTTAATCTGATTGATACAGACAGAAAATTAGATATTCAATGAGGGGCAACTTAGGCGCTGGGAAACACAAGCACTATCTACTACCTGATCTAGGCTTCAAGAATGGGATAAAAGCATAAGCTGATTTTAATATTAGGCAGAAAGAACACTGTAACTAATCAACAATAAAAGAGCAAAAACATGACTGATGATCTCTTTTCAAGTGCCTCAAATTAAGAACCATCCACAAATATTTCAGAGATATTACAGGGATTACACCTGAGCCTCTCAAGGAAGAAAAAATGCACTACATTAAACACATCTTAACAAGGAGTGGTTCAACTGTTCCTGTGGGTGTAAGTATCTCTGTGAAACCTTTGTGAAATGTCAGCAGGGAAATCCAGCCTTTGAATATCAAGTTCATTTACCTCGTGTTTTTCATGCTCAAATCTCATGATTGCATTCCTGATCTTTACTCTCCAAATGCAAGAGATCCACATGAAACAACTAAAGATTTTATATGCGAGACAAACATAAATATATATGTATTTTGGACTCCTTTTTTTGCACAAAAGAAATCTGAAAAGTGTAACATAGATTTGTATTCATCATCCTTTTACCCTTGTTCAGCACAAACTCCAGTGCTAAAATCCAGTACAACCAATTACCATCGGAGGTCAACGAATTAGTAAGACGACCCCTGTGTTTTATTCAATCTCGCATCTTCGTGTGCTTAATGGCCTAGCCATAGTCCATACCTAAATCCAATTGAGAATATATTAAAAGAATATCTAATTTGTGTTTCCAGATGCATTACATCCAATTTGAGGGCAGAGATATTAATGTTTAGATGTGCAAGTAAAGACTAGCAGCTGGAGTTGCCACTAAAAAAGTTACCCTACAAAGTAATGATTTGGGGGACTGAATATAAATGAAGGCACACTTTTAATAAAGTCATCTGTAAATGAAAAATCTATAAAAACTATATATTAATTACTTTCTTTTTAGCAAGTGTGCTCTTTTTGTCACATTGTAACTTAAAATCCTTAAAGAATAGATGAAACTAATGTGAGAAAAAAAAGCTTGAGGGAATTTAACAGCATGTCGGCTTTCTTCTGACAACTTAAAATCAGGTTATTTTTACTGAAATTGAAAGGAGTCACTGAGCAAGGGATTTAAAGTTTAACAACACACTAAGATAAAAAAAATAAACAAAAAAAATACTTTTTTGAAAAGTGGCAGCACTAAAGCCACTAACTCCATCCTGGGCTATCTACTTACAGCCTTCTTCTCTGGAGTTCCAGTTGGAGACGTTGCAGAAAGACGCTTCTCTCGGTTCACCAGCTTGCTGTTGGGCTCCCTCAGGGCCCTCTTCAGCTCGTTGATGCTGGCCTGGTGCTTCAGCAAGACATCCTGAGATTTATCAAGAAACTGGAGGAGACCAGAGGACACAGATGGAGTTTTTAGCAGTAGATTTGGGTGTCTGGTTTAAAACAGTAGAACTAACGTTTGCATGGAGAGGTTGGGAGACAATGCTTTGCATGCTGGAATGTATGTCATAAGATTGGCCTCGCACTTGGGCTGAGAGCAGATTATGCTGGCGTTTTCTACTATTTTGTGCTTATCTCTTTTAACGCCATTGAAGCTGAAATAGAACCAGAAACAATTATGGTTACAGCTGAATTGGTTTTAGAGATACAGAAGAGCACTTTAATCAAGCTCTCGCTCCAAAGTTCATGAATGATAAAATGAATATGAGACATTTATTAATTTGTTTGCTGATTAGAATTCTGCATTTTATGAGGTTTTGGTTTGGTTTGTTTGCTTGTTTGGAATAATGATAGAGCAAATGATGCATTCATGTAGTGCCAGAATTTAACACTTCCTTGAGTCCTGACATTTTTCATGGTTCCATGTGAAATGCTGCTTAACCACAGTTTTTCTGGCACTTACATAATAATCTAAGTAATTCGAAGAGCAGTTTAGACATTTCAAATTGTGTCCTTGAACAATACTTAAGCCCTATTCCTTTCATCTCAGTAACACATTCTAAAGCTGGTCTGAGATATTTGATTTGCAGACGTGAGAACCATTAAATCAGATCACTCCATTTAACAATGGATTAAAAAATAGCTGGCATTATACTGACATTAGAGCAAACATTTTATACATCCTATTGTGCAGTAGGTGTTGATTTAATAAATTCTCAGCAGGTTAAAACCTCAACAGGCTTAAGAAACAGAAGCAAAAGCAGCACGCACAGCAAAGAGTGCTAGAGCTGAGTTCTGTAAGCTGTACCTCCTTTTTGTGCCGAGGAGTGGTCTCCTGGTCCAACTGAGAGAGCTGAGTTGGGACAGGAGAACAGACGTGCAAGAGAAGGTTCAGAAATGAAGAGTGCAAGATCAGAGGGTGTAAGGACAAGGTGCCCAAACAAGATGGATGGTAGATGCAGTAAGACAACAGGCAGGGAGACAGGAAGAAATGTCTGGAATCTTAAATATCACAATAGGGTAAATTAAGACATTTGAGGCAAAAAAGATGCCGATAACACAAGAAAACACCTCAGATGAACACATAAAAATAAATCACACTTTTAAAAAAATAATTAGATCAAAGCAGTCTACAAACCCAAAGAATTACAAAACATTCTGACCACATCTGAGTTGTTTCAGCTATGACTAAAAGACTCCCTCCCCTCTTTTCTTACAATTGTCCAAACATCAGTTTATTTGTGTTCAATCAGCAGAACCTGACTGCCACCAATTCCAGTACAAGAAATAAAAAAATAACACAAGGTTTTCTGAATTTGAGCCTAGTCACATTCTCCTGCTACTTTCCTGCTCTAATCACTTACTATTTCAGCCTATAATTTTGTGTTGTCTATTTTTTTATTTTCTCCTCATATAAGTTTCAATAGGCTTGCTATTCTCTTTAGCAGTGACAGATTCCTGTGTATGCTTCCTTTCAGAGGTAATAATACTTAGCCCTCTCGTTCAGGGTCTCCCATGTTTAACCTGTGTCTCTCTTAGATAAAGCCTGTTAAAGGAGCAACTACTGACATCCACTTTTTACTTTTCTCTCAAATAGAAAATGCTTCTGGATCAATGTTTCTTTTTTATTTTGATCCATGCTTTATCCTCTCAAACCCCCAGTCGTTATTGGTAGAGGGTCAGTCACAGTGAGCCTGATTCTGCTGGAGGTCTCATCCTGTTGCGGTAGTTTTCCCTCACACTGTTACTATAGTACATGTATTCTCAGTATGAGGGACTGTTATAAACTTAACTTGACAACATAGTTTGATTATTTGATCAAATTTGAATTACTGACTTGACCCAGAAGCTGTATGACTGGTCCGAGTTTAGAATAGCTTGTTTTATTGCCTTGAGATGATGTGTTGAGGACTGGTATGAAATAATTTAGACTGAATATGTTGCATTGAACTGTAGAACTTGTGTTTCCTTTTTCACGCAGCCATAAAACAAAGTTACATGTTATGTAACTGAGCTCAGGTTTTTTTTTTTTTTCGTTGATGGTTGCCCTGAAAGCCTAACTTATAGATACAAGAATCCATAGAGGATGAGCATTTAAGGGGAAAGTATAGCTGAACAGATTCAGTGATGGATGACTGAAAACATTATACCGACCAACATAGAGACGGCAAATACCTCCTGTTTACTGTCGGCTGGAGAGCCAGCCTCCTCCTTATTGCCAGCAAGGGTTGAAAAGACAGAGAGTGTTAGAGACAGAAGGCCAGGCTCCAGTCTGCTTTTCTTAGCATATGGGTTAAACAGTATATAGCTGCTAGCAAAATTTATAAGGAGTGCAATGTAGGCATAAAAGCTAGGTAAAGTGGTGAAAGAAGAAGCGTTAGCAAAGTTTAAATCCTCAAAAGCTTTTACAGTGTCAAGCCTCTGTGGGATACACCTCAACTGGACTGAGAAGCTTATATTTTGCACCTAATTACTTCATCACATCAGCAGTTCCTGCCAGCTCTGCATGTCAAATTGTCAGAGTTGTCTTCAAATGAGCTAAATATTCCTTACCTTGATTTCTTTTTTCCTGCTTGGGGAGATATTTCCATCATGGTCTTTTTCCTGCTCCATGTCATGGCTCAGATCTTGGTCCTTGTCCTCCTCATCCTGCTCCAGGCTGGGCTCTAGCTCAGTCTCCTGCTCTTCCACAGATGGACTGTGTAATCGGCGGTGTTCGCTGGCGCTGCGGCGGGATAGTCCATCGTGGTTCTCACACATGGAAGATACCGGCCGAGAGAACTCTGCATGTTCAGAAAAGTTCAGTTTCCATAAGGGAGTAGCCAGAGGAGGATAGCAACTTCTAAAAGAATAACTTAAGCATCTACTGGTAAATGCTACTAGGCTTTTTATATTGGTTTCACCCACACAAAGCTAAGCATCCATTTCCAGCAACAATTAATCCATTTAATTGGATTAAAACACTGCAGTACCTGCAGTAGGATTTGGATTTTAATCATATGACTTTTAGGGAACATTTTCAGTGTATCAAAAAAAAAACGTGAAACTTTTATAGGGATTTTATTTCAAAACAAAGTCTCACTTTCCTTTTAATGCAAATAAGAACTCAACACAACTTTTTTTTTTTATCACTGATGCTTGATAACCTGCACCATGTATCACTGAGATGCATTACTAACTCAGGTTCATCACTGTACACTACCCTGTATATAAAACCAATTTAGGTATCTCGTCTTCTAACCTATCTTGTCTTTTAACAAAGAAAAATGAATGCCACAGTATCCATGGTGATGAAGTTTGTTGTAGCAACTGAACTATGACAGAAACTATTGCAGTTTTCATCTCCCAAAACTTAGTCAACTACAAGCTTGCAGATACTGAATATGTTTACAGTTTTGTTAAAATCACTGCAGTCCACCACATTTGTGTACAGTTGTTTTATGTGGCCAATGTTTTTAATGTAAATTGTATCCTTTGTATTTTTTTTTGTAATGTAACTGTGCTGCTGCCATTATTAAAGTTGAATAGTAACCCATATCCAATGCCTCCTTCTTCCACATATTAGCTGTGTCCTCTATCTGGGATTTTAAAGAGATATTTGGTCTCATTGGGATTAACCTGGTTAAATAAAAACTAAATGCAATAAAGATGCAAATTTAAAAGACAGATTTTAAATGGTGCTTTCTGTGGTAGAAAAACAATGCATGGTTTACTAAACTACAACAAGATATATGGGGCAGGAATGTGTATTCTACATATATTTGTAGAGAATTGGATATTGGATGAATAGCATCTGTCAGGATCATTTTATTAGACCAAATTTCCTATTTAATTTAAGTCTTGACTTGAACTGACTGGATTGTTCCAAGAGTTTAATATGCAATGATCCATTGTGATTTTTGTTCTGCCAAACGTCCAACAGCACTTTTCTGCAGCCCCTAATGAGACATTTGCATAATTTATAGGTGTCTTCACCTAATTAACAATGGTTAAGCAAGAATTTAAAGACTATTTCAGTAGGCTTGTGTAAAATACCAGGTTATGACTCCTTTAAAACAACACAAAAAGCCACACTGTATCACTAATGAAAGAGTTTTAGTAGGGCAATGCATGGCTTTCACTGCTGTTTGTTTTCTACTGAATGATTTCACACTCATTTCCTAAACATGTTGGTCCTTAATATCACAGGTCTTTTTTTTCTAAACTGCCATTGCCATAGCTTTCACCCTGACTTTTCTGCAGTGTTCTCTGGTCTCCATTTTCATGTTTGTTCTCTAACGAACCTGTGATTCTTTACAGAAAAGCTGCACTTACACAAAGATAACATTAGGGACCGGTAAACGTCCTGCCCTATATAGGTTATTTTTGTAGACTACTGATTAAAATGGATTTTATTATGAGGATCAAAGTCAAATTGGCCGAGTACAAATGTAAAAACCTTAAATTCTTTGCTTGTTAAAGTGTTTTAATCCATATAAAGTTGTGGTCAAAAGTTTACATACCCTTGTAAAAAACATAATGTCATGGCTGTCTTGAGTTTCCAATAAGTTCTACTAGTCTTATTTTTCTGTGATAGAGTG